>VXBS01009978.1:19062-48412 GCA_013400255.1 Sitta europaea | reverse complement strand
TTTTTCATATTGCCACTTATATTGTTTAAAAGGGGAAAACGAACAACTAGTTTCCTGGTATGCCATTGTTTCTCCCAGTACTTTTTCATTTGGTGTTTTAAACCTCATGGATCAGAATTGGTCAGGACTTGCTTCACCTGCCTTGAGATCAGGCATAGTACCAATGTCTTATAAACAGAAGAAACTATTTGCTTAGTTTACACTCATAGTAGTAACATGTGGACTATGTTGGTTAGAATTTGTACATGTTTTATTTGTAAACTTAGTTTGTGATAGGATTGCTGAGGCACAAGATATTATGATGCTTAATACAGTTATCTTTCCTAACAAAAATTCCATTCACATGTTGTGAATTACACTGTGTTCCTGATTAAGTTTTAGACCTATGACACATATAAAATTCTTGAGTACAAAACTTAGATCCATAGAAACTGCGCTTAGCTGCCTCCAAATTTTGGGCCTCTAAATTCTTCTGTGCAGGTCAGCTTCTTCCAACGTTATTTCCGGAAGACAAAGTGTCGGTTTCTGGGGCATATTAAGATGTGACTATATTCCCACAATGCTGAGAAATTTGAGGATTTTTTTCAGATCCATGTCAGCAGAGAGTAGGCTCTTCAAACAAATACCTAATCCTGTAGGGTATTCTTACCCTGTTCTTGATATCATTCTAACATAATCTGATCAAATTAATAAAAATACATCTGCAATATTCAATATAAATCTAAAAGTCTAGAAATTGCCACCTAATTTATTTATGTTGTGTTGAGTAAAACAAAAGTTCTACAGTGATACCTATTCTCCTACAGTGTAACAAAGAGATGCAGAAAAATTACGCAAACACCTCTCTTCAGTAAAGTGAATGAAAGGTGTTCTATTTGGGTTTTAAAAACAGTCAGAAGGAGGAAAACCTCTCTTTATCCCAAGACAGAGATCATCCAAGGTTAAATAGAGTTAAGCAAAACAGGTAAAGTAAAACAATATTTTGTGGAAATGTAATATGATTTAAGATGAAAATGATTAATCATTTTAGCCAAAATTCATCTGAGCATCAAATACAACTCCAAAGGTCATGCTGATCTTGTAGGAAAGAGTCTCACTTCCATAGCTGAATACTGTATTTTGAGTGAGGACTTGAATAGTGTTTGGCCACTCACTTCAAGAAAGACTTTGAGGTGCTGGAACATGTCAAGCATTGGAGCTAACGGAGGGTCTAGAGACTAAGTCCTACAAGGACCAGTTGAGGGAGCTGGGGTAGTTAAATCTGGAGAAAAGGATGCTTAGGGATGACCTTGTAACTCTTCAACTGCTGGAGAGTGTAGCCAGGTGGGGGGGTCAGCCTCTTTTCCCAAGCAGTGACAGGACAGAGGAAACAGCTTCAAACTGCACCAGAGGGATTCAGGCTGGACATTAAGATTTCTTCACTGAAAACAGTTAAACCTGGGAATGGGCTGCTCATGGGAGTGGTGGAGTCTCCATTCCTGGAAGTGTTCAAGAAACAACTGAACATGGCAGTCAGTGCTATGGTCTTGCTGACATGGTAGTGTTCAGTCAAAATATGGACTGGATCTTGAAGGTCTTTTCCAACTCTACTGATTCTATGTATGATTCTATGGTTCTAAGATAGCATGAATGCCACCCCAGATGTCCACTTAACTGGAAATTCAAAGGACCCAGGAGCCACCAATGGTGGAGGAGAGGATATGGAGGTCCAGCCTGAACAGCAATAAATTATGTCATCTGCTCTCAAAGTATAGGGAGAAAGTTGGTTTGGAAAGAGCATCCAAATACAGTGTACAAGTGTATCTCCTTACTTAACGTTTAGTCAACATAGAGAAAATGGATATTTATTTACAATTTTAATTAGGACACTCAAAAACTAATTTTGTCATAACTTGGAGACTTAGCTCCTCTTCCCTTCTCATTTATGCAATATTTTTTGCTTATGCTGTTGCTTTTACTTCTTCACAGTATTGGCTGCTGCATTAGCAATGATTTAGCACAGGTAAATCTCTATGGAAATGGGGAGTCAGAGGGGGGAAAGGAATCTTCTGGATGATTCCAGGAAGTTATGGAATGGGTGTGGTGAATTGTGGTTTGCTTTTTTCTTGAATCTTATACAAGGAGAGTACTGAAAAATATTACCAGGAAAATACATTTTTTTGCCATAGTTTTAATAACAATTAAAAGGAAAGCATATACCTAAGTTTTCATTACTAGAGAAAAATATAAAAAGAAGCATTGCAAAATGAGAGAACTATTGTCCATCCTTGTGTAAAGGACACATACCTTGAGAAGATTAAAAATAAGAACATTAACATCATGACTAATAATAGGAAGCTAGTTTTTTAATCTATTAGATTAAAATAAGAACAAGTTTAATATTCATAAGCTAGAAGAAGCAATATTTCATGCATTAGTTCTAAATAGAAAAAAGTAATTTCAGTATCTTTCAGTCTTTTATCAGTAACTGAATTTGTCATACTTTGTGAAAGATAGCTCACTGAAGACAGTTTTAAATCATTTTAAAGTAGTGGCGCACCAACAGAGCATTTAACCCATTAAAAGGTGACAGGATAGATTCAAGTGAAATATGTATTTAACTCCTGTTTATGATTTTTTATCAGTAGCGTCAATAGATTTTTGACACATAGTCTTGTTAGTATTTCTCTGAAAATTTATTATTTAAAAAAACCCTAAAACCCTCTGTCCCCCTCTCCCCCAAAAAACCCAACAAAAACCCCAAACAACAACCCTTTCAAATCCAAACAAAACACCCCAACATAAAACCCCTTAAGCAATCTGGAATTTGAATTACCTGTGCTAAGGAATGTAAACATATCTTAGATGATGATCTCTCTGATTACAGACCTGTCAGAATCTCTTCCTTCCTCAATATAACAAGGAAATAGTTCAGCACACTGTCTTTGCTGCCATTACTGTGTGCTAATAATGTGATACTGACTATAAAATGAAATGCTCCTAACATCTGCATATGTAGGATTTCACCCATTTCTTCCAAATTTAGTTATTATTGTGATACCATGAAGCACTCTAAGTGCTGATTTTCATTTTTTCTAAATTCTAGTATTATATAAATATATATATAAATGGACTGATAGTGTGTGAAGGCAGGAATTCAACACCCTCTGACTAGGTTCTTTTAGAGGTTCCACATTAGGAGGACTTGAAGTTTAATACCAAATTTACTTTATATAATTGTTGTTTCATGGCATTTTTTTTTCATAGAGTAGTACAGCAGCACACTGAAACCATACCAGAAGCACGATGCAGCTTTTGCAATATGCAGTTGAATCACGGTTCCCATTACCAATCCCTGTATTCTCATCATCATGGTGCTGGGTGTGTCAAGCCACCAGAAAAGAGTATAAGGGATGAATGAGGTCAAGCCCATTACTCTCTTCAAAGTTTATTTTAGTAGCTGGCCAGTTTTCAAACTTAACCTTAGGTTGAGGTCGTGCCACACATACATGTTTTCCCCCCATGTTGCTCTGGCTAGCTCAGAACTGTAGTCTCCACTAATTATATCAGGAAAAGCTGTTTATGCAACCTGATGACTCATTGGCACAGCTGTGTATCTAAGCCAAAGTTTACCTTTTGGTCCCCCTAAAAAATGCAGCTTTCTTTACATTAATTGGTCATTCTTGACATTCTTCCCCAATTATTATGTTTGCCCTTCTCCTCCAAGTCTTTGTCCATCGTGGGGAGATTGGTCACAGGGAAACAGTGTCAGTGTGGTGCAAGTGCAAAGGTTCTCAACTGCAGGCTCCATCTCACATGCCTCTAATTAGTGTATGTATGTACAGAATGGCATTTTCCTCTCTCTCACCTCACATGCTCTATCTTATCACTTTCTGAAATTGGCTGAAATTAAGATTTTTAGATACAAAGGTGTTACTGTGTTTTTTCCTCATTTAACAGCAGTATTCACAAAAAAATTAATTCATACTTATGGGTCATTACAGCTAAATAATGCTTAAATATGTATATATTAAAATTCTTATGTGTTTGACATTTTAGTTGCTAACCTCAAAGTTTGCAGTAGGTTTCTTTAGGAACTGCTTAAGACGAAGACCAAAATGCAAAGGACAAACTGATGAGAGGTGAACAGGACTCTGTGTTATAGTGTTTCTTTTGAGGACACAACCATAATTATGACATGAGATCTCCTATCTCAAAATAATTAGTAAGTTAGATCATTTTATTCCACTACTGAACCATACTAGAAAAGCCTAGAAAAGATTTACTAGAAAATCTAACACTAAGGATACACTTGAGTGGTTATGTTCACATTTGGACACAGATCTTATCTACAATTGTTTTCTCAAGTCCTCCTCCCCTCTGCCAGAGCTGTTTTTCAGATACATCAAAAGGAGAACTTACCTCTGCGTCCTTCATCCTGTGCAAGTTCTACAATCAGCTTAGGATTTCCTGGAATCCAAGAAATGTGTTCCAGATTTTAAATGAGCATATCCTTGGTTTAAAGTGAGTTGTTCTGAGCTAAGGATTTCAAGTGACAAAACACAGTTTTTTGAGTTTTGCTTAGGCCATACTTTAGCTGAACTGTAACACTTGCAGGTTTTACATTTAACTCAATCAGAAACTTAAACAACTAAAGCAAATTAAGTCTCCAACCCTAAGTTGTAATGATAGAATCACGAGACAACTGAGGTTTGAAGGGCCCTTGGCAATTCTCTAGTCCGACACTGCTAGTCACAGCCAGTTCCACTAAAGGCCAGATGGACATCACCCAGACAAGGGTTAAAAAACTCCTGGAATGGAGACTGCATAGTGTCTCTAAGCACCCTGCTCCCAGCTTGACTGTCATCACAGCTTTTCTATATATCCAGCCTGAAAATCTAGATTTAATTTATGCTGCTTTCTTGTCCTCCAGCTATGCACAGCTGTGAAGAATCTAACCCTGTCTCTTTTATAACCTCTCATGGGTACTGGCAGGCTGCTATTAGGCCTCCCTGGAGATGTTGCTTCACTGGGTTGAAAAAGCCCCTTTACATCAGCTTTCCTCATAGAGCTGCTAGCAAAAAATAGAAACAGGTTCCAGCTCTTCCCCTTATTCAGATTAAAGCTTTCAGTGAGGCCATCTGTGTTTGAAAAAGCTGAACTTAAACTATAAGAGCTATGAAAGAAACCATGGTGATCCAATATTTGTTTAACTTCACTGAAAAAACAATGGTGAGAAGTTGTGACCATTGTATGCACACAGTCTGGGCAATATTTTCAAGGAAGAAGCAGAATTATTGAAGGCAAATAATAATCACATCACTCAACCTGCTGATCATGTCTCTCTTGATGCAGACCAGGATTTCTGGGTTGCAAGTGCACACAGCTGAGTCATATTGAGTTTTTTATCCACTAACACTTCCAAGTCTTTCTCCCCAAGGTCTGCCTTAAACCATTCTCCACTCAGCCTGTAGTTGTGCTTTAGATGTGCTATAAGATGAGTTTTCCTTTGTAGCAGCTAACAGGAACTTTTACACATACTTAAGCTGCTCTAAAAATTTTTCTTTCCACACTGCAAATTATTTTGCATATATATAAATACATCTATTTTCATACATCTATTTAAAATAATAGGTGCTTTCAAATAGTCAGTTTTGTTTGCCAGCTCAGTGTGGCTGATTGGATGATTCACCAAAGTCAGGACTGTTTAAAATTTATGGGGTTTATTCTCCTTTTATCAAGCATTTTCTACATACAGAACATTCACATGGTATAAATTACAGAACAAAAACTGCATGAGACAGACTACTGCAATTGAGTAACAGTTTACATGAATATTGTTTGCTCACAATGGAGGGGAGCTCTTAAAAAGGAAAATAGATTCAGTAGCTAGAAATGTAAGCAAATTTTTGTCAGTTAAAGCTACTTACCAGAAGGTTTGCTCAAAGCTAAAGAGAGATCTACTGTACCACACAGGGCAGAATGCTCAATGCACACAAGATTACAATGCTAGAAAATTCCAGATTTCAAAGCAATTTTACACAACCTAAACTGCAGTATAACTTTATTTAAAAAAAGATATTTTTTTTCTGATTGCCTTCAGTAAATGGAGGTCAGTTTAAGAGCTTATAAGCATCCTTTAGCAAAAACATAATAAAAATAAAAATACTCTCAAACTTCTAAGTCATTGCTCTGAGTCTGGATAGATGGTCACTGCTGGCTTTCTACTGACTTGTTATTCTACTTCTGGGAATCTTATTTTTCCCATTTACATGTTTAACCAGTGTTATATTAGAATACTAAGTAAACAAACTATAAAAAATACAAAGTTTTTGTTGTTTGCTTTTCATTTTTGTTTTTTTGCACTAATCCAGTTGGATGCAAGTACTAGAAAACCTGTTGAGCTAAATAAATGGCTTAACAAACAGGAAGGAATCAATGGTTGTTAAAATGAATAAGCAAAAATGTTACCTACTGATTGTAGACTTCAGTTCTTTGCATTCTCATTTTCTTAAAATGCATTTTCTTTATGTTTAATTAACAATTCCCTCAATGATATAAGTGAAGATTTGTGATGCCAGGTTTTTAAAATGTGGTATATTCTGAAAGGATGTTCAATATTTCTTTTCAATAGACTTGAAACTCTTTGCTGATGCCACCCTGTGATAGCTGAAAAACCTAACATCTATTTTTTTTCTAAAAAAAGTTTAAGCTTCTGCAAGCAGCTTTCTCAACTAAGACACCATAAAAATAAACTCCAAAATGCAGTGATCAGAAAACACTGCAAATATAATTTTTTCTTTTTTTTTTTCTTTTTTATCCTGTCCATGTATGTTGCACAACTTGACACCTGAAATTTGATAGCAAAACTTTCCAATAACAAGCAGTCCAGTAGCCACAGTGGGAATAAATTTTATATTTTATATGTTTGTCTTTCTTGTGAGACTTTCGCTTCAAGGCACAAAAGATTTAACAGTGGACTGGACAGGACATAACATTTCAGCTTAAGGAGTCAAAGGTCATTGTACAACAGCTCTTGATTTGTGTCTGAAGCAGAACAAAAAAAAATTTTAAACATATTTAAGTCTTCCATTTAAAAAAACCAAAGTATCATATTAAATTTCCTGAAGCTTTTTTGGTTTTCTTTTTTTGTTCTTTTTTTACAGTAATTTATTATGCTTATCATTGATTTCAATGTTTTTTTATTTCAAACAACACAATCTCAGTTGATAATTAATAAGGAGTACCACTGTCAAATAGCCATAATTTTAGCTACTTTTGTGGGAGTTGATTTGAATTCTGTACATGTCAAAAAATAATAGGTATTAACAATTGTTAGGGCCTAACAATTTAAAATTAAAATTGTGTAGATTTGAAGAATGGTGTAATTTAAGTGCAGTGGACTGTAAAACTATTAACTCAGTAAATATCTAACAGATTCTTATGCTTCTCCAACCCAAATTACTGTGTTGCCTCTCTCAACTTCGGTGATTTCACAATTTAACTTATTGAGCCGTCCATCCAAGATAAACAGAGATTCCTTGGAAGGGGTCATGAGATACTGACCAAAAAGGCCACTGTCTTTTATAAGACGGTTCTTACTGCTCCAAGGCCATTCACCTGCCTTGATGGGCTCCTTCAGACTCTTGACCATCTTCACCTTGCCAGAGGAGAGCTCCATGAAGAGAACATCAGTTTGCGTGCTGGAGCTGCAGTAGACATTGTATTGATGAGCTTCAGTGAAGGATGGCTGAAAAGCTACATCAGATATGTGCAAATTAGTGTGAATGTCAAACGCATCCTGTATTTCTCCTCTCACTGTTATGGACTGGATCCTCATGAGGCCTTTGGCATCATCAATGCTGAGAAGGTAGTGTCCATCTGGAGAGATATGTGGCGTGCCCGTGACGTCGCCATTGTATCCAATCACGGAGTCAGTGACGCTATCCACTATGAGCTGCGGCAGGACAGCCCCAGTGGTGTCAGGCTTACAGCAGATAAAAAGGTATCCTCCAAGATGTGTGTAAGCCAGCGACTCAGGAATGCAATTATAATCCTTTAAACTAATCGTCTTGATGTACGACATCGTTTCTAGATCAATTTTCTGGAGCATGGGATCGTCCTTATGAAGAATATATCCAAAACTGAAAGGAAAAGCAGAAAACCAAAGTCAGACCTACTGTGTGCATTATATATGAATGGGGAAAGACATTATGAGCAAAGGAGATGAGGTAATATGTGCAGGGTGTATTGCTATATATCTCAGCTTCAGATGTTTCAGATATTAAGCAGTTTATAATATTTTATTTTTAGTGTTCTTGCAATTTAGAATATATATTAAAAAAATGCCTAAACCCCATTTATCTGATTGATGGGAAAGTTCTTTTTTCCGACTGACATGAGGGAAAAGGTAAATCATTACTTTCAGAATATTCGCTTCTAATTTTACAAAAACCAGGAAGGAGAAAAAGATTAAATATCAATAGATACCACATCCCACATATTTGAATTCAGTTCATACAGCTCTTCAACTTACTTGGGAACATCAGCTTAACCCAGCGCTCATTGTTATTCAGATCATTGTCTGAATCTTCCTTATTTGAATTCAATAGAAATTAATATTATAAAAGGATTTAGGTTTATGCCTCCTAATTATCTAAACACTATATTTCTTACAATTTAAATGACCCTTTATGCTCATCCATACATCAAGGAACTTTCATTGAATATGAATAATATGGCTACATTTTAAAATTCTAGAGCTGATTGATTGTAACCTTTTAATATAAACTATATCACTATTCTTTAATGATAATGTATATGTTCTGACTGTACAATCAATTGACTATATATATATATATATATATATATGCAAAAAAGATACTTCTAAATATAATGGAGTCATGTGAAAGTATATTAGCTTTATTTATCTAAGTAGCTCTCACAGCACTTTTCCCTAACAGCTGGGGTTTTTTGGCACATTTCTTGGCATTCTCCTCTGAATCTTTATTCCTAAGAATGAGGCTGCATGATGATATATATAATCTAAAAATACCTTTCATATCCTTTTGATATAAAGCCATACGACAGCCAGAATGTTATAAAAACTGAGTTGACAATAACACAAAATTTTCACACTACTCTTGTAACCCCAGTGTACATAATATCAGTGAGCCACCAAAGTAACAGGCAAAAAATGTTTCAGGACACTGTTCAGTCAGTTCCTCAGAATACAAGATAGGGTGAATTACACTTGCATTTTGTACTAAATTGAGGTAAGAACAATTTTAATTTTAGCCCCACCTTCCAAAATCCTTGCATACTTCTTCAGTATCATAAAAGCACAGAACTAAATAATTATTTCAATTGTTAGGGACCTTAGGATTTCATTTGTTCCAAATCTTTCCCAATGAAGGGCCAGTGTGAATCAGACTGCCCATGATTACAATTTGAGCTGATTATAAGATCATTTTTGTCTTGGATTATACAGTCATTTATAAATACAATAATGCAATCATCTTGGTTAGAAAAGTATGAGTGAGCCTTTTTTGGAAAAAAAATATTTATTATGTCTGGAAAACTTCAGATAACAGTACTTTTCTATTCATGAGGTGTGCTGTTCTGTCATAGAAGAAGATTAGGATCATCAGGCAGAATTTGAGTTTTCGTTTTTTTGTCCACATAACATCTGTTTCTTAATCTTTATGGGTAGCTCTAAAGTCACTGATTCCTGGTTCCATTATTAATTAGTAAGTGTTTTTCAGCTATAAGAAAGAGAACTATGCTGCATTATGTACAGAATCACCCTGTTAAGGATAAATAGGTTAAAAAGGTAATAACACTGACATTTCACATGTCTCCAAGTTTAACAACCAAGGTTAGACACATGAGTAGTGGTTACTAAAGGACAGTAAAATTGGCTTATTGATTGCTTTTTTACATAACAATGTAAAGCAACAGTCAGTGAATCCAAGAGAGTTCACAAGAAGATAAATGAAAAATACCTAATTTTAAGGTCAATGTGATGACAGGCACTGAATAACTTTATTTTAAGCTATTATAAAATAATTTAATCTATTTCAATAAAAGTACACAGTGCAGAGAATTTTTGCTTTAACTACTTTTGATCTCAATTTCAGTTGCAAACACACAGTAATTTTTTGTGTTTGAGACTGGCAAGCTGACCTTGTGTTTGAAAACATTATTTTTCTCTTTCAGCATACCAATATATAGTCATGGGACAATTCAGGAATTTTTTTTTAAAGTGAAAGAAAAGGCTCTTACTGAGTTGTTTTTAGCTTACATAGGTACTAAACCACAGACTTATAACCAAGTGAAATTTTCCAATATGCATAAACATACACCAAATCCTTACAATGATTTTGAAAAAACAGCAGTCATTATCTACATGAATAAATATATAAATTATTTTTAAATTAAGCCTGTTGTTTTCAAAAACTGCATTAAACATAGTAATACATTCTCTTCTGTAAAAAAAATCAGTAATTTAAAATTTTAATATATTTAATACATTTTATTCTATATATGTGTCCATCACATTTCATGGTACCTTAATTCAGGAAAAAGACTTAAAATTTGACCGTATAAGTTGCACTTCAGTTTCTATCCTGCTTGAGAGAAAACACAAGCAATCTTAAAATAAAAGATAACCCTTAAAAAAATCAAATTAATTCTTAACCATTTTCCACCACAAAACAAATTTTAAAATTTAAACACATATCTTAAACTGGTCAAAACCTAAACAAATTTAAAAATATAAATAGATATATTTTAAACTGGTTGAAACCTAAAGCAATTTTTTTTCATTTATTGTATATCAAGAGAAGATATATGATAAATAAAGAAAAAATCTTTGCGCTTCTTGACAATATTTTTCCTAAAGGATATTCCAGGTCATAAAAATGACCTTATTCTAAAGTAAAATACAAATGCAGAACAAGATTAGCATCAATTATCTAAATCAGCAAAACTTACTTGCTGATTTAAATTGTGATTAAAATGAAGGATTTAAATCAATTTGATTCAAAGAAATCTGCCCTGCTTATAATTCTTTGATTAAGCAGAGTTAATGATCAATTTATGCAATATATTTGCATTCAAATGTTATTGATTTCAAGAGGAATATACGAGCACTAATCTTTGCTTCTCAAATATTATTCCTAGCATACATGTTTTTGAACCCCAGGTAGACATAACCTCTGTTTACTTTGGTTACATAAACTCTGATTACCAAATCTGAATGTGTTGTCTGAGGTTAAAGGAAAGGTCTTGTCTACCTTCCCTAGGGCCAGCATCGGCTGAACCCGTGGAAGGACTCACGTTTGACACCTGGCTTTCCCCACACAGGACACTGCCATTGGTTTGTACTCCAGCTTCCTATTACCTGGTGGCACCTTCCCTCAGACAAACCCCCTAAACTCTGCCAGCTAACAGGCTTGCTTAAGCACTCCCCAATGCATGTCATTTAAATAAATTTAGCTACTGTGGAGTAATTAAAATCCTTTAAATGTTTTTTGTAGACTAACCTGGTTAGTGTGAGTGAAATATCTTAGGAGACATTGAAAAATGTTGTCATAAACCTTCCCACTAGCAGAGACAGATTTAATAAAAATGGTGTTTGTCCACAGCAAGGGTCTCTAGATCTCCAGAGTTAGTCAGCAAACACATTTTAAAACAAATCAGCTGATAACACAAGGATACTAGTTTCTTTTATAGCTTTATCTATCTTTTTGTAATATTTAGTTGACAGTTCAAAAAGCCACAAGTAAAAAGCTTACAGTATCTTGGACAGAATGTTCCTGCAATGTAAACACTGCCTTCAGCTTCGGTAATTGAATTTAACTGAAAACTATAGAAACTGGCTTCAACATTTTACCCACTTTGTCTGGTCTTGTTTTTTTATTGCACTTGGAAGATCTACTGTTCCTTGCTCTGGAGCTATTAAGGAACTTGATTTTACATGCTACAGCAGCTAACAGTATGTATTCTGATAATCAGTTATACCCGAATGACTGTTTACAACGTGTCTTACTTTTAAAATGTGCAAAGAGCAATTTAATGCATTTTTTCAGTGATTATTTATTTTCAACTTACACTTATTTACAGCTATCTGTGCTATTCATTGCATTCTATTTACTTCTGAATTGGAAACAATGGTTTGTGAGATATGCCCTCTTCTCTTGCTTAAAGTATTGACTTCTCTAGCCCTGATAAAATATAATTCTATTTTCTTGTAACATTAACACGCAAAAGACTTTTTGCTTTATAATGTTTTCTAGTTCACATTTTAAAAAGTCACTGCTTTGGACACAGATGTAAAGTTAGCCCACAGTGTAATGTTCCTGGACCTGAATACACTGAGAGATGTGAGCACAATAATATACGTAGCAGTTTTTAGTTACTGATTTCAAAGCACGTAGCAGTTTTTAGCTACTGATTTCAGAGTACTGTTCAGTACTTTGCAGTTTTTAGTTACTGATTTCAAAGTACTGTACAGATATTACAGAGTGTAAAGAAAGCTGAATGTCTGGCCTAAGGCTATATAATAATCCATTGGCAGAGACTAGGTGAAAATACAGGTTATCTAAGGCCCAGCATGGTTTCTAACCTATCATGCTACAGGCTACCATTGCAACTGAGATACTAAAGAGACAGATGTGAGAAAGTACATACAACAAAAACATATAATTTAGTAAGAACATACAGAATCACTCCGTCAGAATACTAAAAATAGACAGAATTTTGGACCTGGCCGGGAGAGAAGTTAGTGAAATTTCATGAAGAATCTACCCTTCCCAAAACAGGGAGTATAGCTGCCAAAACTTATTAGAAGTAATGGGATTTTATCAATACTACTCTTTAAACAATTCTTTCTTGGCTATCATACTGCCTGCAACACTTCAGTGCTCCAATTAAAATTCAGTAAAGCTGGACAGGAACGTAAATACCCTAACAGCCGAACAATACAGATAAAAAGAAGGGGGGAGAAAATCATTTAAAGCTGCCAGTCTTCTTGGGTGTAAAAGGATTTGGCAAGCTGTCTGTTTGATATGTTTGTCTGCCTGTCTCAGTGAGAGCTGTGTGGCTGGAGTTTTGAGAAGCTGAACAAATCAAGAGAGGTCTGTTCCTGTGCCTGAGAGGTTTGTGAGGCTTATTCTTAGTTTCTGAGAATTGCTAGGCAGAGGCGTAAGGATGGAAAAAGTAATGAAGTTCTGGAGGGAAGGTACAGAAGGGAAAAAGGGACTTGAAGAAAATTGATAAGACAAGCTAAGAATTCCATGTCTGGTACAGTTAAAAAAAAAAACAAACAAACAAACCCAACCACCCTCCCCCACCCCAAATAACAAATAGAAAAAACCCAAAGAATCAGAAACTATACTTTTGTTACTTAAGATGAGAAAGTACTTTCCAAGTCACTGGCAACTGAGGAAGGTGATGAACAGGTTTTTATAGGGACACATATCTGTCAGGGTAAATAATTTGTTCCTAATAATTTTGAAAGAGTTGATGAAAGAGTTGACTAGCTCTTAGCATTTAAATAAATCTCAGAGTAACAGGAAAATTTGGAAAGTCTGAAAAAAAAGTTGAAATATTCATAAGACAAAGTCAGGTATCCCAGCTAAGCTAAACAGCTTGACACACATCCAAGGAAAATAATAAAATAGATGAGAATGAACTACAGGTAATCGTGAATATAATGCAGTCAACACGGGTTTATGAAAAAATGAACTTTGGCAGACAAACCAAATTTAATTGTTTTATTAGAAAACTTTCTAAAGGTAACTGAGTATCAGGAGGGCACAGATTTCTTGGAGTAAAAACTCATACCTGAAGGAAAAAAAAATTATCTGTAATAAAATGTCGTTTTCAACGCAGAATCATCATTTTATAGAAACTTGATGCAAAAGCTGACACTTCACAACATTTTTACAGATGATTTGGATGTAAACGTCTATGAATGTCCATGACACTAAAGTAGTAGACAGTGACAGCAAAATCATTATAGTCAGTTGCTCATTCAAGCAAAATGTATTCAAAGGTAGCCAAGTGTAATGTTGAGCAACTTCACGTGTGAATGAGGAATGTAGGACATGAACATAGAACAGTATCCTAAAAAGTAGAAGCTATAAAAGGCTCTAATGATCATAGCAGACATGCAAGTCAATATGAAATCTGAGTCCTATGAGTTAAAAATAAAAACAAGACCCAAAAGCCCCTATAAAGTCCTTAATGGTATATCAAAAGAGAGGTGAGCAAGAATACAGCACAGTCATGCCTGTGTTCTACACTGGGGAGACTAAACTAAGAATGCTTTATCGTTTGGTTTTTTTTCTCATTTCTGCCCTTCTAAAAGGGAATAAAAAAGAAATAAAGGCAAGGAAAACCCTGAAAATTATTTGAGGAATGTAGACAATGCTTTTATGCAAAAGTCTAAGTCCAATATAACAATGGTTTCATACTGAAACCAGACAACTTTAAATTAGGAATAGATAATTAGGAATAGGTAATGGGGACAATATTCCATTGCAACCAACTACTAGAGACACAATGAATTTTCTGTGGTGGGAATCTCCAGGTAAAAATTATACTACTATCTACTTGGATAAGTAGATATAGCTTCAAAAATATCAGATTCATTATCTGAATCACTCAATGACTATTTGAAATATTTAAAACCTAAAGTATATATAGAAGTCAGAGAGAAGGTTCTCATGGACTCTTCTAGCTGATGAAACACCATTTTTTGGGTTTTGTTCATATAATCAAAATTGTAGAACCATCAAGGTTGGAAAAAACCTTTGAGATCACACTGTCCAACCATTTCCCCAGCACTGCCACTGTAACCCCTGAACCACTAAAACATATCACCATATCAACCAGACACCTCTTGAACACCTCCAGGGGTGGTGACCCCACTACGTCCCAAGGCAGCCCGCTCCAATGCCTGAAAAGAAGCAACCAAGTGTTTCAACTCTCATGAAATGACTGTGATTTGACACAATCCCTTAGCTAAAAGACACACACACAAGTAGAATGCAGAGGAATCTGCCTTTCTGCAGGCCTAAGGTTGTGATGCCACTTTTCCATCCACTATATAGAAAACAGCTTTTAAAGTTTTAAAACTTATTTTACAGTGTTTCTCATCTTAAGTAATTGTGAATTTCACACACAAGTTATAAATAATTTTACAGTTACTGATCTTTCATACACACACTCATAATTTGAAAATAAGCATTCTCCTTGACAACACATTGATCTCCAAATTCAGGAGGCTCATGAATTGCTTGTAATATTACAACTAGCCAACTATAAAAGCTATATAATGGGGTAAAAAAATGTTTTATGGCTGAATGGTCATTCTTTTGAGGTTTATTGATCTAACTGTACAAGATCATGGTGGATAGGTTGGGGAATGGTGTTAGATCATGGAGATCTGCTTCATAACAGCTACCTGTTTACACACAGTAATGATCATTTGCAAATAAATTATAGTCCACTGTCCAATAACCTAATTGCTGCCTTATAACTAACAGAGGAGTCTGTCTTACCTTATCTAAAGCATTATGAACTTTCTCAGCATACCAGTGTCAGATTATTAATCTGCTTCCATTGCCGGATTTGGTCTCATCTTTCTGGAGAGGACACAAGTACAACTATATATATAAAAAAAATAGTACTTACTAAATCTGTGAGAAAAAGTATTTCAAGTCACTAAAATGTAAAGTTTTGGATTGCACAGGCAGGTAGATTGGGGGATGCAAAAAAGCTGAATGAAATAAAACTGGGTTAGAAAATGTCCTCCAGTGGTATCTACAGAACCAACAAAATAGGGACGTTTCACAAAATTTATCTTAGTGAGACTTCTCTATGAGGTCTCCACAAAACATCTGTAAGTGCATGTGCTGAGCTTTGACTATCCCAAGATTTCTTTTTCCATTCTGAGTAAAGGAAAGCTATTGACTCTGAGTAAAGAAATCTGCATTACTGCTCTGTGTTCTATAGAGATGGAACCCATCCCCCAAAGTAGCCATAACATTGTAACTTTCCAAAGCACTTGGCTACCTAAAAAGATTAACATATACAGCCATTTATAATTATGTCCTGAAATTGTGTCTGTCACATCTGAACATTTATCCTGGGTTTTATTATTAGGCTGCTGGAAAACAGCAAACAATAGTGGAGAATACCTTCACTTTTCCAGAAGTTTTTATATATAGTTGACAGAATATTCAATTCAAAATTTCTTCTTATGTAGCTTAGTATGTAGAAGCCTCCCACTGCTCATTAATCTCTGATTAGTATTTATGACAATTTCAACCACTGTGTCTCTTCTACGCAATGAAAGCATGCACAACATCAGCACATAAAGGTGTTTCTCACAGTGCATATTGGAATCACATGTAACTTAAACCTGCCAGACATGAGAGTAAATCTTTACATTTCCAATAATTTATTGTAAAGTTAACGCAAATGGGAAATGTGGCCTGTGGGCATACAACTCCAATTGGAGCAAATGCTATAACTGTTAAATCTGTCATTGTTTCTTCTGTCACTTACTCCAAATGAATAAACAATAAAGATTTTAATCCTAGATTTTCAAGATTTTTGACCAGATCTTGTGACAGAAGTTTAAAAGAAATAGGGCTAACTATACTTAGCAATGCTATAGTAGTTTCTGTAAGAGCATATACTCGATTTGGCTGAGATGGAGTTAAATTTTATCATACCAACCTGCATGGTGCTGTGTTTTAAATTTGTGAACAGAAGTGTTAATAACTCACCAATATTTTAGTTATTGTTGAGCACTGCTGGCATAGCATCAAGGCCTTCTCTGTTTTTTACTCTGCCTTTCTCATGAGTTGTCTGCAGGTTTGGAAGAGGCTGGGAGGTGACACAGAGGGCTACCCCAAGGATATTCCATGACATGTAACATTATGCTCAACAATAAAACTTCTTCCAAAGTCGCTGTTGCTCCTGCTAAGTGGGAGCTCAGCTGCTGGCTGGGGACAGCACTCCACAGGGAGTCATTAGCTTTCCATAAAGAGCTTTACAGAACCCAGACAAGGGGAATCTGAGGTAACTAAAATTTACTTGTCCAAACCAACTTCAAAGAGAGAGGAAGGGTATCCTAAAATGTGGTAATTGCAAAATTCAATTAAAAAAAAAAAAAAAAGCAGATCATATGCATGATTGTCATATTTTTTTAAAATGAATAAACATGCCAACATATTTAAAGTTACATAATTATAGCTACAAAGTTAACAACACTATAAATTATTAGTTCTGTTTTCATCTCACAATTTTTAAAATATTTTAAAAGTATTTTTAAAGCATTTTAAAGGTATTTAAAATATGGGATTTTGCTCCAAGTTTTATAGACCTATAAGCATTTCTGTAAAACATAGAGGAAAAAACAACAGTAAACGCAGGAACCCCATCATTCTTTTCCCAACATAATTACCATAAAGACCACTATCTTATTTCCTGAAAATCAACCTGAAGACTCTCATTGCCAACCCATCAAAGAAATCCCTAGAGCAAATCAGATTATTGCTCTACCAAAATTACTCCTCTCTCTTGCTCTCATCAGATTATCAAATGTTTAAGAGTGAGGGAAATCTTTTAACAAATCTTTCTTTTCAATAACATGCTCACAGGAACTTGCCCATCACCGAGAAGCAACTTATGACATGAGGCACTAACATTAAATTTATATTTTAAAAGGTATCAATTTTGGAAACCTTACTAGGTATTATTATTACTCATAAATATTGTCAGTTTTTACAACTATTTTCACATCCTCTCTCTTTTCATACTTAATTTGCAGCTTTTCACCTGCAAAATTCCCATCACCCTAAGTGATGTATCGTTTGTAACAGGTAGAAAAGGTAAAAAAAAGTTTTTCTTTTCCTTACATGGTATACAACTTTCACTTATAAGAGAATGTGAAAGAGCAGATTATCATATCACAGAGCTGGCTCCTTTTCACTGCTGAAAATAAATTATTCAATCACTGTCCTTTAAGGTTGGGGCTTTTAAACCAGAAAAAAAGCAAAAATCTTTTTTTAATGTAGAAAAATGTTTTATTATGGTTTAGAACAAGTAATGTTGGTTTTACATAAAATTTCTCTCAAGCTCTTTATCAAGCCTGCTCAGTCTAAGTAGCATTGACTCTGGCAGAGCTCAAGAAGAGTATTTTTCTTTTGAAGAACGAACAGAACATCTTTGTCCTCTCAAATATCTCTGTTCTTATATATCTGTTATGTCATTTCTCTTTATAGCTATACCAAAAGTGCTTTGAATGTCATTAAATAATTTAAAATGTGTACAGCTTCCAGCTCTGGATTTTGTGGGTTTGTTCCATAACAAGAAAGTAGATTTCAAAAAATTAATTAGAAAATGCACTGTGGAAGTATCATTGGTAGAATATTCTATGTATTGATACATATAGTTGTAAATGAACCTGGAAAACAGAAATCTGGCTGAAATCTTCAGTGACTCACCCCGTTCTGTGGGAGGTTTCCTGGTTACAGGATGTCACATTTATGTGCTTAACTCTCCACCTTCATCACCGTGGTACCTAAGTAAATTTTTTTTCCTATTTTCTAGTACTGAGAAAAGGCTTAATAAGAAGCTTATTCCAGAAGATCAGTACTTATTGCCTGAACTTCAGCACTGCCACATTTTAATATCTCTTTCCATATCTGGAAAGGGTTGACATTGTGTACAAACCAAAATACATAGCCATTGCACAAGGAAGCTGTTTACTGCCAAGCCTTCTCTGAATTCAGTTGATACAGTCACAGGGCAAACACTCATCCTATGAGTTGGTGCATTTCACGCTGGCAAGGATTCTGCTACCATTTTGTTATGACTGTAGCAAGAGATCCTTAAGCATCTGTGGATTCCCCTTTGGACCCTTCTCCTATCATCTAAATCCTACATGACAGAGGGAGGGATAACAGGAGAAAAACCCCACACCAATTCAGTGCTGAAATTGCATGAAATATCACTCTCATATACCTGCAGTTTACCTACTGCCAGTCTGCAGAGTTTTAATGGAGATATGTATTATTTGATATAAAAAAAGAGCATGTTACAAAACATAAATATACATATGTGCTTATGAGTATACAGAACAGGTAAAATATCATCTTGCAATTGAAGTATAGGAAGAAAATCACATACTAGAGCATCCTTCCTTTCACTATTTTTTTCTTCTAAGAAAAGAAGTGGGAAAATAAAAATAATTTTAGCCACACATATTCTGAGCCCCTGTGCTAAATTTCCAAATACTTTCACTGCTCATCTCTGCACAATTCTGTATCTTCCAAATTTGCCTAGAAAGACCCCACTGATATTGTTTGACAAGTGGTAGTATCCTTGAAAGCAATGGACTTTTCCTTGTCCTCTCAAGGGATAAGCATCTCTTCTTAGGATCAAACACAAATGTTTTCATTTTCAGCTGATGAACTGGACAGTTGAATGCCTACATATCAGTATTATATATCATCCAGGACAACAGTGCTAGACCTCAAGCCCCACAGAGTTGAGTTCTGGGCAGTTCTGGTAAGAATTTCAAATAATACACTTTGAAATTTAAAGAAAAAGCGCAATTTAGATTAAGCACAGGTGCAAAATGAGTGCACTGCCACAATGACCAATGTATTTTTTATCTGTTCTTTTCATAATATTATTAAAAATTGATATATGCACCAGAAAATAGAAAAACCCAAAAACTGTCTTAACTGTATCTCTTCCAGAGCACATAAACATATCAATTTGTTTATATTTATACTCTTATTGATTTGAAATAAACAAGAAAAAAAACTATTTCTGCAGTCCTAATCAAGCACAGCTGCTTCCCTCCTCTTTGATCATATCAGTGGTCAATAAGGAGGTTCAAGAATTGCCATTACAAATGTACAGCATCACCACAACTCCCTAGTGCAAAAATCATTCTCTACAGGTAGTGTTCCTCTTATGTGGACACCTACATTTCTACGCACAACTATGTATGTCTAAATATGAGCTGAAAATCTAAGCTGCTATTTTTGCCAGCAGAAATCTGACCATAGAGGGTCAACAGAATCCAAAGATTTTTTAAAAATAACCAGCAGTAGAGGCCTGTAGAGGGTGAGAAAAACTGTTTATACACTCCACTGTGTGTTTAGACTAGTACACTCCAGTAACCAGTGCAGAAGACAGACAGCTTACACCCACAGATACACAGTTTTTTCACATCTAATTCTAGGTGCCTACAATCTGAACCTCATACTCACCATAAGCATACTCTTGGCATGAAAACATAAGACCCAAATATAGCCTTATAAAACTTTGAACAGATTTGGACAATTGAAGCTTACATGACTGACATTATATCACAATGGGTCTAAGAGCTACAATTATGTTTGAAATCTGATTGTCTGTTTCTCCAGGCCATTACAATAAGTTCAGGTATCATACAGCAGTAGGGGATATAAAGCTGCCCTTTATGGTCAGAAATTATAACTACTGATTAGAGAAACAGCTTGTACTGCTGAAAGTGCCTGCACAGAGTGAAGAATGTTATATAATCCACGCAAAACAGCCCTAAAAACAGAGAAGTCTCCCAGAATTTTCAGGAATCTCTAAAGATGATTTTCACCACTCCCAAAGCATAGCTTTAACAGAAACCCATCACTTTTCTTTCCACAAAAGTAATTTTCCAGCCATAACAATCAACTTCAGTATCTTTTCAAGGCTAGAGAGTCATCAAACAGACAAAGAGAAACTCTTCAGAGTCTGCCTTGTATTTTTGTCTCAGGGTTTTGTGGAGATCTATGAACTGCATGCAGATCTTATGTATGAATTTTCCAAAACTGACTTTGTTTATCACAATATCTTGTTCCTGAACTGTGTTTTCATGACACTATTAAAGTACTCGGTATACTCTGATAGAACTAATACCATGGTTACTGCAAAATATTGAGATGGAATCCACTTCAGACAATGAAGTTACAAAAGACTAATATTTTTCAAAAATACTAAATCTAATAGAATGTGGCTAGTAATCATGATATATGTACTGATTTTAAAATTTAGGAAATTTCTTGGTTTATAAAGAATGATTATTAAAGTGTTTCTGTGGACAGGACCTGTCAGACACTTCAGGAAAATTATGTTTCCAAAATAGAAAGCAAATATAACAGAAGAGAATTAAATGAGAGACAGTCAAAATCATCTGTACTAGAAGCAAAGAGCAGTATTTTTGTACAAAAGAGAAATTCTAAAACCCCAATAATTTTATTTGGAAATATAAAAAAAACCATGAAAAAAAAAACAAACTATTATCTAGTTTATCCTGAGGGAATAAAAATTTTGTTTAAAGCCTCCCAATATTTTATAACTTAGACTTTTTTTCTTTTTTCAAAAATTTAGGCAAAAATCAACCCAGGAAGCTAAAGTTTTATTACTACAAAATTTAATAAATCTGCTGACCAAGAGTTTTCTGGGTCTCAAAAGAAAATGTCATGAACTATGGAAAATCAGTGTGTTAAAGGAGGATCTACACTGATCTTATAAAAAACTTCTAATCTGCCAACATGGAAAACTATTACCATTTAAACAAAATCCTGAAATAGAAGTCTGTTATATACCAAACATTTTTTTCTGTTGAAATGAAGTTATCCACAGTAGCTCTGGAGAAGAATATATCAATAATAAAAGAAAAAGGAAAATTGGTGTAAGAAGTTTTTTCTTAGCTGTACAGCTCAATTGCCTTTTCTGGTGCTTGGAATTCTTGCCAGCAGTGCAACAAAGAATATTCTAAGAAGATTATATACAACACTGCAAACATTATTTGTTTTGTTAAAATTACTTTTCAATTTATATCCATACACAGGTAACTGTAAAGAAGAGTGCTAATACTGGTATATTATTTTTCAAATACCTTGCATTCATTTCATTCAAATCATCACACAATTAAGTTTTCTTGTTTTTAAAATACACAATTTTCATTGTCACATTCTATTATACCTACTGTAGTATAATGCAGAAAAAAAATAAAATATTTACCTCTAGACAAAAAATACTTTTAATTGTGGGAGTACTTCTAGTTTCAAAAACTCAGCAGTGCAAGAGCATAATGGCTTACTGCACAGGGCATACAACATTATTGTTGCCTGGAATAGCTCATTTCTGGCAGGTTGCTCAGAAAAGGCCTTTCTTTAATTTCTGCAGTTCAGAAATGGTTGTTTGATGATAAGAAAAGGCCAAGTAGATTTTTCCCAGTAACAACTGCTCATCAGCACAAATGGTGCCTTTCTTTTGAGTACTATAAGAGTTTTTGACCTTCTAAGTTTGCTTTCACAATTTTGTTCCTGATGCTCTGTGCAACATTAAGAACACTTGCTTCATATTTTTCTCTTGTACTAGAAAAGGCACTTTTTTCTTCTTTTTTGGCATTTGCATATAACAGCATTAAACACAAACCATCTTCTTATCTGAGAAAATATTTCCATCTTCTAGAATATCTTAGCAATTCTCTATTTTTGTAAGTGTTTATGTGCATGAACACACACATCTGTAAAATATTTTTGCCCTCTTTATCACCTTATCTGTTTAGTTGTTGCTATTATTGTAAACAAAATATTTAAAAGTGCCTTGAAAAAAAAGAGAAATAACATTTATAGTAGTACTAAGCGGCCGTGATAATATACCTGGGAAGTAATAACCTAGAAGTCCTTGAGAAAGGAGAAAAAAACCCTAAAATCCACAGAATGTAAGGCTGTGGGGCCACTCTTATGGAAAATGAGTAATTTTAGAGTAAAAGAAGATCATCACTATAATTTATGTTGTATGAAGAACAGAGTTTGATGGCAGGTCTAATTTTCTAAAAATACTGACTCTTATTTTACTCCTGCTTGGGAAGAAGTTCTGGGTTTTGAAAACTTCAGGTTTCTCTATTCTTAGAGATTTGCACATTAAATATCTCATCTGTAGTTCTCCAATTAGAAATAAAAAAATCTGTCCAATAACAGGTAATCTTTGAAATTTACAGCATATGTGGGATGAAAGAAGAAAATTAATATATAGACATATATAACTTGTTTTCATTAAAATAATAATTATTATTATGTGGATTAAGCAATACCTTTTTATGATAAAAACAGATGCCAGCAGAGATATAATCCATCAGAAATCATAAGTTTGCTTAATAAAACTGACAAAAATAAATATAGTTCTTCATAGCTTAATTCAGAAAGGAACTAAATATTCAATTGGAAGTAGTATGAAATGAACATTTTTAGTTCTATGGGAGCAGACAGTCTTAGTAATGAAAAAATTCCTGATTAGATCCTAAAGTGTATTGAAATATAATAGAAAAGGACATTGCAAAGGCTAGGGGCAAAAGAAAAAAAAAAAAAATGAGAGAGACCTGCTGTCCCACACAAAGGGGATAACAAGTGCTGAATATCACCTGAGAGATAAGAATGAAGTGATCTTTATAGTAAGTACTCCAAGACTTCAGAAATTGATATTTACAGATTGGTTCTGAAGATTTTATTCTTTTCTGATACTACTTTTTATATATTTCATAGAAGTGAATGTGGTTTCTCTATTTCCATTCTCAGTGAGGGAGCTCAGTGTACAGAGGATTAAATTGGATGTCAAAGACTCCACAGTCAATGATGGTCAAACATACTAAAATTATTTTTTTTCTCTCTTTCTTTTACTCTCTCAGCACATACTGACCATTATTTTGAAAAATAAGGATATCAAGGACTTCAAGACAGCCATGCAAGACAGAAGGGGAAAAAATATTTCAGCAAGGGCTTGAAGGAATCCTGACAAGTGTTATGTTTTTAGAATAAAAAGATCTCAAATTAAGCTTTGTGCTCTGAGACTGAATAGAAAAAAATCCATTACTAGACAATACATAACAGAGATAGAAGATAATATTATAAAATAGATAGTTTTATGCTTTAGTAAGCTTTCAGCTTCTGAGTTTATCCTACATCATATTTAACAAGATTGGGTCTGGATTAAAAAATGAACACCACAAATTTAATGCTGCTGAGCTGAAGTAAATGACATTTTAAGTGTCATGAACAAAATCCTCACTCTTATTGGGATAGTTTTCACTTGGGTAGAAAAATCAAAAATGATACAATCTGTTAAGCATTTATTTGGGGAAAGACTATGCAAGTTGTCTCCTGTAACTCAATTGGATAAAACACTGGATTGCAAGCACTTCTTATGAGAGAGATGATTTCTTTTAATACTCTGCACAAAGCCCAGGACTTCTAACTTTAGTGCACATTTGTGCAGCTTAGGGATAAATTCTGAATTTTTAGGGTACTAGTGATGCAGGTTTCTATGAATTGTTTGAGGTCTCCCTTGGGGAGCACTTGCAAAATGTGTATTACAATACACCTTTAAATTATTGCAAATTCTTGTCCAATGCTGACAAGAAATAATCCAAGAAATTTTAGGACAAAGGGAAGGAACAATTTCTACATTTTTAGTATCCAGGAATATCTTAAACTGTTCATTTTATATCATAAAGGAACCCACACAGCAAAAATCTATTTTTAGTGTTAGCAGCAAATGCATTTTTCTGTCTCATACTTTCCAGGGAAGGAGAGTTAGAAATTTAATAAAAAAACCCCAATCATTTTTAAAGCAATAAAAGTCAAAGAAATAGCTAGCTATACAGACACAGTGAACAAAAGACATTCTAAAGATGCTCTTAAATGTCAGTACAAGGTAGGATAGTATTAAGAAAATCTGGCACTTCAGAAAATCTGGTAACATCAAGGTGGGCAGATACCATAAGGACTGAACAGTGAAATTTATATGTCAAAAGAAATAGTCAGCACCAGTGCAGAATGAATAATGAGGCAGAGATAAGGACTACAAAGGTAAATTACATACATCAAAACAGTCTCAATAGATCTTTTTGTTCGTTTTAAACATTAAGAACAAATAGTGAACTTTACCACAATTCCTTTCTCTCCTTTTAGTTTTCACTAGGGACACAAATTCAGAAAATTTGTGACAAAATGAAAAAAAACCAACCAAACAAAAACCACAACAAAAAAGTCCATAATTTTTGTTTTTAAAAACATGATAAAATATTATTTTTTTCATACAGAAGCATCAGAGATGACATGGGATTTAAAGTTGAAAGATTATCATGGGAAAAAAGATCAGGCACATCATGGGAAATTTCTGTGTTCTAATTCGTAGGTGATATGGGAGGTGAGAGTTGGTTTGAGTGGCTCTGTTAAGATGGAAGTTGGATGTTTTATTCACCATGAGGTGTTACATGCTGACAGCTGAGGATCCATGGAAGGAACACAAAAATAGTCTGTTTGTGTAGATTTGGAAGTGTCCTTTAAGTCTTTGATTCATATGCTTTAAACCCATTTAAAATGGGTTTGTAGTACAACAAATAAAACAGCTTAAACATAATTAGCAAAAGTCTATTCTAAAAGTTGAAAAATAGAACTGAAAAAATGAAAATTTCCAATCACATTTTTACTAGGTTGTTGTCACAAACCTAGACTACAGCACCATTCTTTTTGCTATCAAGAAAACTATGCATCCAAACCAGACTCAGCAAAATTTTCTAAAAACCATTGTATTCTGGTTGTTTCTTAAAAAACATAAAAAAGAAAAAAAAAAAAAAGTTCATTGCATTACTTTAACACTTTAAGATTGCCTCCAAGCAAATAAATTTGGTGTATTTTTTGAAGACTAATGAGTAGTTAAGGCAACACTAAAATAACTTCTATTCACTGGGTACAACAAATTATGTGCCATAATTGCAGGGATTAGTTTCTTCTTATAAACTTCTTATATGTTATAAGACATATGACTATGTTCCATTACATTGGGTCATGTATTTCTACATACTGGTACTGGTAGATGCTGAATTTTTAAAAGCATGTAGGTTCTAGGAAAAAGGTACAACATTTATTTTTACCAATGGTTTGTCCACTTCAGATGGAAAATTATATTTTTCCAAAGGTAAATATTCCTGTAATGACTTCTGCACATGCAAAAGAGAAGAAATCTTACAGTGTGGAAAAAAATATTTTAAAAAAATTACAATTTAGCAGAACCTTTTGCTGTATTACAGCTGACTAGATTTACTTAAGTCAGGTTCCAGGCACTTTCTGAGCTAATGGGTAATGGGGAAGGTCAAGTAGAACAAAAGGATTTTTTTTTTTTTTGACTGATGCTGTTGTTTTATACTGCTACAAAGGCTGGCTGCAATCTCATGTTTCAGGTAACATTTGAAGGGAATTCTCATTTCTAGATAGTCACACTGAAGTGGAAATGTTTTTTTGTAAAATCTTTTTTGCTGCTGACAGCTGAGATTTGTTTTCCAAGAAATTTGTGAAGTTTTACTCAGGGTACCTAAGAAGAAAAGATTTGGACCAAACCAAGTTATATAAATTGGTCAAGCAGTATTGAATTGTCAACTGATGTGGGAAAAGGCATGCAGCATACCTGATTCCACAAACAAGATAGCTTTCCAGACTGATTCATTATATAACTGTGTCTACATATGCATATATTTATTTTGCAAGGTTAGAAGTAGCGACACTAAAAGCAGTGAATAAAAATATTTAAATAGTTTTATATTGACTATATTCAAATGTGCAATTAATTATTTATTAAATTTCATATCACTGAGATGAAAATAAACTTTGAAATTGAAAATAATTTCTTCTTGAATTCTAAAACGGCCTGGCTTCAAAAACATTATGTACACCTCTGAACATCATTTCAGTGACAGCAAATCTTGACTGGGCTTGTGGAATGATGGCAATTGTCTTCATGATTTCTGCAGGTGCTTTCCCACAGACACAGTTGGGAATCTGTACTGCCGATCACATTTTAAAGCCTGCCAACACTGGTCTTTGTCAGTTAGAGCATAGGAGTGGAGCTGAAAGAGGATGCAAATTTGGGCACATGGTATGTCTTGCAATTAGCTAAAGGACTGAGAGTTTCTTAGTTTAGAGGTATGTAGTGACTACGTGAAATTTTTGGGTGGAAACGTGAACAGAGAAGGACTGAAGCAGAGAATATAGGTTTGATGCACTAAAGAGGACTTCACATTTCTAAAAAGTCACTTATTTTAATAGTTGTTGCTGTTGCCAATGGTGGTAGTTGGACAAAGTAAGTTTCAAAGTTATAGAACTGTCTGAGCTTAATCTCAATCCTTCATTCTTTAGATTCCCTCTCGAACAAAGACGCTCTAAAATCCACTATTTAAAGGAAAAAAAAAGCAGAAAAAGACTTTTTGTTGTCTCCTCTCCACCTTTCCCAGAGAACCTTATTTTTCAAAAGCAACATATTTATGGACCAGAAGGGTCCCCTTCTTTTAGGGGGCAAATACGAGGAGAGGGGGAAAAATGACCACAAGGTTTCCATTTAGCTCGAATTTTTCACTAAGACCCAGAGTAGGAGGCTGCAGAGTGCACCCCTCTCCCTCCTTTGTGTGCTGCACCACCGTGTAGGACTCACTGACAGATTCCACAATCCTTATTAGAAATTGCAGAATACTTTCTAGATCTTCTCTTGCCCTGGTACTACTGAGCTGTCTCAGATTCCTCAAGCTTTCAAGCTGTTTCCTATTTTTCCTGCATCATTATAGCTTATACTTTGATGACTAAGAACTGTCACAAAAATTCTGCTCTCCTAATGTGCATTGTTAACTGAATTTGTAAAATATTAAATTGTCCCTTATCTTTGCACTAAATCATACTGTCTATGTGAAAAATTCAACCCCTAAATTAATTCAATTTCTTTTACTAATGTTTCATCTACAGCTGACTTAGCATTTGCCACTTCCATTGTTTCACTCAGAAACTACTGAATAGAAAGCTTTTTCTAATTATGTAGGATTTTTGCAACAAAAATAATATCTTCTGTTTTATTATTTGCATAGAAACACTGAAAATGCTCTCACACCCTGTCAGCTACTTCACACCTCTGTAGGGGCTTAAAATCTGGAATGAAATGTGAATGTACCTACTCGCTGCTCCACATGGGTTTCATTTAAGAAGGTTCACAGGAATGCATTGGCAGCACATTCCAATTACCTCTTAAAGAAAAGCTTAGTTTTTGGATTGTTTTGTGCAAATGAGTGAGTGTAATTTTAGAAAGACTGCTTCCCCTATTACCGTACAAAACAGAGGCATAAAAGAGAGAAAAACTCAAACAGAGTATCTTAACTCTATTCAGATCCTGAGCCATCTCACCAGTGAGTTGATTGCTCATTGTTCCACTTGTTAGGTCAGGCAACTGTATGACATTTAAAACACTGCTCAAAGATTAAAACATCTAAAAACTTGGAGTTACTCCATTACAGTGAGTTCATTTAATACTGCTTTTGAAACATTTTACAGTGTAGTGAAAGACCTTAATTTATTCCAATTATCTTTTGTTCAATTTATGAACACTAGAGCTCAAATAATCAGCCCTTTTGCTCCTTAGGCTTCCAAGAATATAATTTTGTGAGCATTGTACAAGTCATCTTTCTGCAGCCACCCCACACACTAATTGCAAAAGTCTATTTTTATGATAAGGAGTGGTATTAACAGACAATTAAGGAAATCATTGGTTGTCCTGAATTGCTTTGGAACAGAAATAGCTCAGTTAATAAAATTTTCTTCTTAGTAGATGTATAAGGACAAATATTGAAAACATATATCCAATTCTTATAAGGAGCATGTACAGAAGGAAAAATCTTCAGAAAGAGCTGAAGAAAAACACCTTGAGATTTGTGCTATTTTTTACAATGAAATAGATCTCATCCTACCTACTTTCGTAGCCCTGGTGTTTGATAATTTTTCAACAGAACTAGGGAGAGGGGGAGACTTTTTTAATCTGTGTATGCTAAAAATATGGTCATGAGACTGTGCATGAAAAACAGTGTTTTACATTCATTCATTCATTTGCTTGGTATAATTCAAAGTATATTAGTGAGTGCACAGCCAAGGATAATAGCACGATGGGCTGTTTTTCAAGGTAGGCAAGATGGATATAAAATTTTTTCCTTTTGAAATCTTCAGATTTCCAACAGCAAGACTGAGTGAAGGTCTGTCAATGCTCTTTCTAACAATAATTACTACTGTTTTGTGTCACAGTCTCTTTTTCTAAGATTAATATCTGTTGTGCATTACAGTACAACTAGCTGGCACAAGAAACTCATGAAAACTCATGGGAAGCTGACTTTCTCTAAGCTCTGAGCTTGCTTAGTGACAAACAGAAGGAAATTTATTTCCCTCATGAAGGAATGTTTACAGGCATGATGCAAGTCATCCCTTAGAGTCAGCAGTTGAACTAGTCT
>VXBS01009978.1:0-19022 GCA_013400255.1 Sitta europaea | reverse complement strand
AACCGGACAGGAAAATCTAGAATTAAGTCACCTCTGTAATAGGATGCCAGCTATGTCTATCTGAAACTGAGGCTCTGTACAACCATGGGCTTGCTATCTGGAAACATCAGTGGGGCTGCTCTAGACACTGTTAGGATGATAATTACTATATTTTCACTGAAACAGAGATATTTTCTTTTCTTTATAAATATATATATATATATATGTGTGTGGTATCTTTATAAATGCAGGTACAAAAGGATTAAAGACAAAATATTGTTTGATTCCTAATGGTCTTTGAGTGGAAGAAAATAGTACTGTTGGAACATAAAAGAAAGGGAGACACCTTCCTAACGACACAAAACTAACTGGTGCTACCAAACCTACCACATTTTTCTACCCAAAATGATAGCTTATTTTCTTGTCCTCTTCTGTACACATATTAACCAGCCAGCAGCCATAAAGAAAGTTTAAAGATAATAAAGTTGTCTATTCTTCCTCTACTTCTTTTGGCTCATGCCTACTTAGTTTGGTTAGCTGATGCTTTGATGGTACACCACAGTTGTTCACAGTATGTATGGTATGCCTGCTGGTTATCAAACCAAAAAGTTATTTGCCCTGACTCCTGATGTGTGATAAGTACAAGCAAACATTAACTCAGTCAGTGGTAGGAAAAATATGGGAAAAAATTTTTCTCCTTGAAATGAATCACTGTTTACCTGAGACCAAAATTTATAGCCTCTCTTCAAATATCTATTCTGGAGGAAGCGTCCCCTAAATTATCTGCTGCCCAAAAGAGCATTAAAATGTGTGGAATTTTCATTTCTAATAAAGAGCAGTCCATTTGGGTTTTCATAAATAAAAATACCTCACCTAGGTAAATCAAATTAAAATTAACATAAAATTAGTTTGCAATAAGTTTTAAATACTTATATACATACTGCCAGCAATTACCACTTTAGCTATTATTAAAAAGTAAAAAAAATAATGACTCACTGTAGCTTTGAATTATCTGCCTTTACGTCTGTTCCTACATGTCAACCAGCCAACCTGCTGGACAGAATATGCTGCAGATTGTAATACCCTGCAGATGGTATCAGATGGTTTGTGCTAGCTGTTAGAAAACTTAAACTAATTCTTTTCAGTGATATGCCTTTTTTTGCTTAGAACTACCTTTATTTGGACAGGGTTTTTAGTTCTGGATGCTAATTTGGTAAGCCATGCAGACTGTATTCTGCTCCATCACTCAAAATTTTAGTTTACAGGTGACAAATGCACCTAGCTACAGAAAGCTTTCATTTTTCTGAAAGGGGTGGGTGTTGCATGGTCAAAGGGAGCTGATTTCTGACAAAGAGTAAATAGGACCCTTGGGCAATTAACTACGCCAGCCAACTCAGCCAGTGGGGTTATTTCCCTTTTAGCTATTTTTCCAATTCACGCTCATAAATTGCTCCCCTGGTTGGTATACACTCCCAGGAATAACAAACTCAAGCTTTATGTTTCTTGCCTAACAGCCTTAAGGAACACATGCTGTGAGTGAGTGGGGGTTTCTTGTTGACTGGTGATATTAAATTTAATAGACTGGGTTTTTCTACATCACTACTAATTTGATGAATACAGTTAATTTTAAATCTTTCCTGTAACATTGTTCACATATCGCATTCCTAATTAAACAAAAAAAGGCAGGTAATTGCAGACCAGACATTTTATGGAAGACAAATGCTTCAACACCTGATTAACATAAATAGCTCTTGAAGAATACATTGAAAAAAAAGCACCTTATTTGTCTGCCTAGTGGGCTTTTTCTTTCTTTTTTAGAAAGGCACTCAGAATTAATAGCACGTCCCTTAAGCTCATTATTTGGAAAACCCAAATTGATTTTGTTCATTAAACTCCCCAAATCTATGAGTTTAGCAGTGGACAAACTACTGCAGGTTTTTTGCCAGACCAGCAATTTTCTTTTGGCATTTTGGCAACCTTGGAAATTTTATCTGGCATGTGAATATTAAACAAACAAACTAACTAACTAACTAACTTACTTTACTAGGCCTGAATTGATGCACATGTTTATTATATATCTGCAGGCATTTGTCAGATCATATTCTTTCAGGGTTCAACTAATTTCATATCCCTTTTTTTATTCCTGTATGTTTTCTTCTATTCTTTGATTCTATTTTCTCTTGAGTTGCACACAGGTCATGTGAAATTACTCAGCAGCTGAAGGTCATAGGCAAAGCAGAAGTGCCTACTTGACCTATTTGCACAAAACTGATATCAACTTAAAATAGTTTGAGTTAGAAAAGGCAAATACAACAGTAGCTTTGAACAGGCTTATATTTCTTTTCCCAGTCCTGATTCCTCTCCTAGTATAATGTTTATCGTTATCCATGGTTTTATTTTCATATTTACTTGAACATTAAAGTATCTAAATGTCAGTTCTGTTTGGACAGTACCTCTAGTACTTCCTAGTTTATGAAACAGTAACTTTTGTTCTCACAACACCTATCTGTTCCAAATACTGCAGAAATATTTCATGTTTTTCTAAGGCTGAATGTAAGGACTATAGATTACTTCAGGGACACAACAGGAATTTGTTTAGTCAGTTCAAGAAGTATGGTAACAATGGTATTTAGAGTCAATTTATTATTCAGCTGTATTAATTTATACATTTCTTTTTAAATTGCATATGGCTGATTGCTAACTCACTTGTTAGTTAAGAGTTTCGTAGGAAATAAAAAAAATATCTTTCATCAACAATGTCTTTAGAAGATGCCAAATATTCTTTGATAGAGCAGACTACATTCTTTCCAGGCACATAAAGAGCAAATTCTAAAATAAATTGTAAAATCAGCCTAAATTTGAGAATTTTGCTAGATCAGAATGATGACAGTTAAAATTATCTAATTAATGTATTCCCATAGGAACTTGAACTTGGAATATCAGAATAAACAATGGATAATTGTTGACAGAGCTGTTTTGAGACAAAATGGATCTGTGTCAGCTTGCAAAAAAACTTAGACATTCTAAACATACAAACTACTAATATGCATTAGTGCAATACTCAGATGAAAAAATCCTAGACCACAAAATTATTCAATACCTAGAGGTAGAAATGTTTCTGAAGAAAATATGAAAAGAAAATTATATCTCATATTCTTACTAGTGTAATTTGAGGAAGAAAAATAGATTTTCCTCTAAGAGGTCTTGGGGAGAGCTCTGCTTTATCCCTGTGTTAAGTGTTGTCCTGTTTTCCTCAGGCTCTCTTTCTCTGTTCCATATGTTTTTTTAAAATCCAGCTGATCAAATAGGTCAGTTCTGTCACTGCCAGAAGCTGTCCTTGGGATGAACACACAGACAATCCGATGTTGACTACACCCAGATAACTTACCGTACATGGGTAATGATAAGGGTTGTAGCTGGAATGAAAAAGTCATCCACTCTGTCAAACTGCTTTCCCACTGGCTGAGTATGGATTGTGTGATGAGAAACACTCCCACTAGCTTGCGTGATCACCTGCAGAAAGTAACATCATTAGAAACCATAGAAGTAATCTTTAAAAATCAAATCTCAATCCAAATGAATGAATACAGGACTGCCTCTGTATTCTCTTGTATTGTCTTTTCCAAATTAATAAGAAAAGGAATGCAAGTGAATAAAGCTGATCAACATCAAAGATTTCAGAGAACTATTACATACCTGACTACTTAGTCTCCATACCTATTTTTCCCTTCCATCTTTTTTATCAACCCTGAATCCATATCCATTCATTTACATTTATAAACCCCTTAACAGTTCTTAGTTTAAACTGTTTTTTGTATATCTTTTTTTTTAGAATAGCTCTTAGAGTGAGATTAAATTTTTTAAGCACTTCAGACAGATCGAAAAGATGCCAACAAATCCATTTGAATATACTGCTATGCATACTCCCAATTCTTGTCCATCATGAGATAATTCAACAAAGCACAGCCATATTTCAGAAGAGCAAGCTGAAATGAGTTTACATATACCTTAAATTTTTATGAATAAATTTTATTCAAATTCCAAAATCTTGGACCTTCTCTGAAACAAATGTTTATGGGTGAATACAAGACAATTCCATTAAATAGCCACTATGCTTTTCACATATATGCATTTGAAAGTTGAGAGGTTTTTTTTTAAAAACAGAAGACAATCTATTATCCATACTGTAATTAAAAAAGAGGGTGAGGATGATCAGTCACTTTAAAATATGGTAAGACTGACTCAATTATCAATTTTGGGTAGGAGTGGCAACTAAACTTTCACAAATTACCTTGAATGCTCAGTTACTAAGAGTCTGTAGATGCTGAAAATGTGATTTCAAATGTTACTAATTTTTCTTTTCAAATTTCTCTTACTCTTTTTCTTATATTTAAGTACATATTAAATACATAATGATTTCATGAATTTCTGAAAAAGGAAAACAAATTAAAAGAAAAATGTTTTTTTTAAATTATTATATAAGGCTGATCATCTTAGTCCCAGGGGACTGCTATAAATAAGGAAAAGAAATTAATAAAAGATAAGTAAGTAATTACAGCTTCTTGAGATGTTTCTTTAGTGACTATCTACAGGTTTACTGTCCAAGGTATGGGAAAAATCAGGATTTTTAATATCTTTCATCTGAGAAAAAAACAATAAAGACAGCGTTTGACACCTCCAGATTGTCAGTATAACTTTAATGAAATGGAAGTATGTGTAAAGTCTGGCTTATCCTCTAATTAGGGACAAAAAATATCTTGAACAGCAACAGTTTGCTCTCAAAAGACCGGTAGTACAGAACGCACTCCTGTTTCCAGCTATATTCCTTATTCTTCTATCAATTTGCCATTGTCAGTTCTGACTAAGGATGTTGAAAATAATCATTAATGGTTTTGGTGAGGTCAGTTGTCTGACTTGTTTTCCGGTTACCTAAAATCATTTCTCTGCCCCTGCTGGGGTCATGACAATAATGCTTAAAGAAAAATATGCAACACATTGCAATTACACAAAGGTTCAATTTGTCTGTATTTTCTTACATATAATCATTGTAATCACCTCACCTGCAAAGTTGGTGAATTCTTTTCCATGTTTCCCCAGCTCAGCACCCAGACTTGATCATGTGATTTATCATAGTGTAGTTTCACTGGAACAGGATCTGTACTCACTGCCTGAAATAGAATAAAAAAATAAATCCTTTGGTTCCATTGCATTTTCAAAGGAAACATAATATATATGCTTGAATGATGAGTAGATATGCATTTTCAGATATTTTCAGACTGTACTTAAAAATTATGTTGTCAATCGTTGAAACAGCCTTTTGATTAATTCAGAGTTACTGAATTGCTGAAAATGTGTTTTTTATTCATAATGTACTCTAACACTTGGTATCAAAACTACTTTACACTGAAGCCTTTATGAAGTTGAAAACAAAGGTTTTAAATCAAGTACAAAACCACTTATCTTCCTTCCTTGCCATCACTCTCACTTTGCATGTATTGCTTGAAAAACTACACCAATTACCGAAAAATGGTTAAAAAGGGAAGAGAATTCTCAAGCCACATACTGGAATAAATGGATGAAGTTACTGCAAAAAATCGACATGATGTTGCTGCACCCAAAGCTTCCTATCTTTTAAAAATGTCTGTATTTTGTTGAAGTAGGAAGGATTATTTTCATATGTTTTCAAGTTACAGGTGCTTTACCCAAAGTGTTTTCCCTACAACTTTAAGCACTGTCTCTTGAGACCATGAACCTTTTAGTTAGCTGAACTCTAAACTTCCTTTGTCACGAAAACCGAAGGATTCAGAGGTATGAAATAGGAGGACAATGTATTTGATTATGAGATGTTTTGCACAGGCTAAACAAGTAGGGAGATTACTTTCTTATTTTCATCATTAAAGAAGAAAAAATAGGTGAAAATTGGGTTTTAGTCTTATCATTATGGAACTGTAAAGCACAGCTTGTTTATCAGTGTGTCAAGGAGAGTACCAGCTGGCTAATTAAGTGAACTTAATTTAAACTAATGATGTAGATCCTCAAGATAATGCACTAATGGCTGGCTGAGACTGCTGATGATACTTAACTGTACTCCTGAGGTGTTGCAAGCGACCACTTCATCTAAGCAGAATTTGTTTTTCCTTTTGAAAATGGAAAATAAAGCCAGGTTGCTCATTGGCTCATTTAAAATCCCAAGTTACCCCTTGAAAAAGGTCATTTGTGTTTGATAACTTCTTTCTGCTACATGCCAGAAAACAAGTTGTTTAAAATAATACTTGAACTGTTGTATAGCTAATTTGTCAAGGCATGTCAAATTTTCTTTTGGCTTCCCCAGACAAAGGTGTGACCCATACATGTTCTGCCAAAGGACTGCCAGCTGTGCTCAGAGCTGGGGTCATGGCACAGCCAGGAGGAGCAGAAGGCATTGCCTGTAGGGTCAGACACAGGCAGTACAGATCCCTAGAGGGAAGCCAGCAGCAGAAAGGAATTGAGCATCTCGGAAAGCAGACTTTCACAGCTGCTTCTAGCTGACCAGGCTGATCTGCCAGCAGCACACTGAGGACTGAAGGATGATGACTCTGTTTACTTCAGCCTCTAAGTCATCCCATTTAGTGGTGTGCTGCTATGTAATACTGCACAATCCTTGCTTTCAAGAATTTAAAAATCAAAGCAAATGCTTCTCTTGACTTTAGAATGAGAATTACCTGGATAAGTCAAAAAGTCTCCCTCTATATATCTCTCTAAAGATACATCTTCCATGTTTCCAATATATTTCGATTTGGTATGCTATAGAATCCTCTAAAGTACTTATTTTGATAAATATACCTGTCATAAAAACAAATCATCCTCAAATCTAGTTGTCACATATGTGCACACCTTTTACATTAAGTTTCAGAGTAGAAAGGAATAACATGTATTGTAGTACTTCAGAGAAAACATAGTAATAAGCAAAACCAAATAAACATTCTTTTTACACAGAAAACAGCATCACTATATTACTTAAATCCCTTTCAAATAAATTTTAATTTTCTTTAGGGTTTTTGCACAGTGATGGAAGATTCATCAGAGTGCTCTTGCTTTCAAAATATGATATTATCTCCACATTTGCTCCCACTAGCCTATGTGGTTTTTTTGCAAGGTGGTTTCTTATTTAAGACGTAGATTGAAAATAGTTACATGCATATGTACATGTATGGAAATGGCATCCTCTATAGTACTCTGATCTTTAGGAAAGAGGCAGCCTAACAAGAAAAATGCTCTAATTTCTGAACAGCTGAGTTTCTATTTTCCAAAAATGAATTAAATCTTTTATTTTACTCTGTGCTAGGCAGTTCTCTAAGTAATGAACATAGATTGATCTGGAAAACTGAATTCCCTTCTGTGCCTCCTGTTTGTAAAAGTGTTTTTCTAAGTGTATATCATATGAATAGAACAACATTTAATGGTTAGAACATTCTTCCCACTTGCAAAAAATAAAGCTAGAAAATAAATGCTTACTTTTAAAAGACAATAAGACACAGCCATGCATGTTATAATAAATGCTAAACAAATTACCTCTTCACTTGTCACTAAATCCTAAATTAGACTCACTTCAATTCCAAAACCCATCTGTGAATCAACAGTGTGTTTACTTTTTACAGTTTTATTCTATATGTAAAGAGATTCTGTAGGTTTTATGCTTTCATTATTTATTTGTTCTGTTTGCAACTACTGTTATTTTTATCTTTTTTGTTTGTTTGGTTGGTTTGATTTTGCTTGGTTTTTAAGTCTATTTTGAATAATGGCATGGGAAAGCTGGACACAGAGCAAGTCCCCTTGTACTTTTGCCATGTATTCAGCTAAGTGTATCCTAGAAAACAACATTCAGACCAGTAACAAACAGTAAAAATTCTACTTAGGTGTACAAAAGTGATAGCAACACATCCAGTCTAATTTATCTGGATAAACTGTTATTCCTTGGTTATATTGCCTCATCAAAAATCTTTGTTAAGTACTGTGAAAGGGAAAAATAATTTATTATGATTACTTAAACACCTGGAACCATCAAAACCAAGACTTCCATTCCTGCAAAAGTTTCCACAGTTGGGGTAAATTTAATTCTATACTTTCTTTAGTTCATAATGTAGATATTAATAAATTAGAGGAAAAGCAATGCTATTCTAGCCCTCAAAATAAAATTCCTTTGAAAGTGATTTTTTTCCCCAGAATAGCATGAAAGCTTATAGAGTATCCTGGGTTTAGCTCAGTATATTTGCTAAGTAGCACAGACTTAGTGCACAAAGCTCTTTGCTACACTTAGGCATCCCATATGTCTGCTTTCCAGCTCATTACAGAAACTTGAATATTTTTGTGATAGAACAATCTAATTCCATTCAAAAACTGTACAATTGTTTTACATATTTCTGGGGAAGGGCAGAACTTTTAATTAGTGGCTAATTTACTGAATTTTACTTTTTAATTAACATATATCTTTGCAGTAAGTATCTCCGCACATTTTGTAATGGTAAAGTGATACATATTTTTACATATTTAAAAAAATAACTAATGTAACTGAAGTCAAATTAAAAGAGCCCACCAATGAACATATTTCATAAAACATAAATTACAACCTATTTTCAGTGAGCTCAAGAGGAATCATGTGCTTTTGACACTGAAGTTGAAATGATGAAAAATGCAATTACATTGATATTTCATCCCTCCTGTGGAGAAAAGGAACCTGACACCTGAATGTCAGTGACCATGAAAAAAACTCCAAACATTCCAGTCCTTCAAATCTGTGGACTGCTAAGACTGTGGGTTTTCAGTCTGTCTTCCTGGAGTAACATATCAAACCAATTGTAAAAAAAAGTATTGTTTAAAAAAATAAAAGATTCTTTACCCACTTGGCTTATTTTAATATGCAAAGGTAAATTTAATTTTAAAAACCCACTTTTTTATTATTAACTTCTTGAATAAAACATTTTATAAGTCCCTGACTGAAGGTTTCCAGGAATGGAGCTTCTACCACCTCTCCAGGCAACCTCTGACAGTGTTTTGCAACCTCATTGTAAAAAATGTCTTCATTATATCTGGTCTGCATCTACCATTACCCCTTGTTCTATTGCTATTGTCCCTATTAATAAATCTGTCTCCAACGTCCTTATAAGTCCCCTTTAAGTATTGAAAGGACACAATACTGTCTCCCTGGAACCTAATATATAATCTATACTTTAAAGATTTTCATTCACTTAGTGAAAAAAGCAAAAGGCATGAATAAAAGCTCTATTTAAGTGGGTTTATATTAATAATTTAGTTACATTTCTAATTTAAAAGAAATCCATATTTTATTTAGCTAAAGAACACCTGTTTCTTATAAATATGATGATACTATAAGCACTGCCTTGTACCTTGGTGCACTGGGTTTGCATGACAAGCTTTTGGTAGCGGGGGGGAGCTATACAGGTGGCTCCTGTAAGAAGTTGCCAGACACTTCCCCCATGTCTCACAGAGCCTTGCCAGCTGGTGCCAACACAGACCCACTGCTGGCCAATATCAGTGGTGGGGAAGAACCTCTGGGGTAACCCAGCTGAAATGCACAAAAGTGTTACTGTGGAGAAGTGCTTGCAACCAGATGAGAGAGGAGCAAGAATACGTCAAAGGAACAGCTCTGCAGATGCCCAGGTCATTGGAGAAGGAGGGGCAGGAGTTGCTTGAGGTGAGCCAACAGAGATTCCCTTGCAGCCTGTGGTGAAGTCCACAGTGAAGCAAGTGCTCCTTTGCAGCTCATGGAGGTCAGGGGTGGAGCAGAGATCCACCTGCAGCCCCTGGAGGACCCCACACTGGAGCAGGTGAATGCCTGAAGGAGGCTCTGAATCCATGGGAAGTCCATACTGAAGCATGCTCCTAGCAGGGCCCATGAAATTGTGAAGAGGCACCCACACTGAGCAATACCACAGGTCTATTGGCAGGATTTGTGAACTCATAGAGCACCCAGTGTGGAGCAATCTGTTCCTGAAGGACTGTATCCCTTGGAAAGAGACCCACACTAGAGCAGTTTGTGAAGAGCTGAAGCCCATGGGATAGACTCACACTGGAGAATTTCATGGAGGACTGTCTCCTATGGGAAAGGCCCAACGAGGGATGATACTCTCTGAGGAAGAAGCAGCAGCAGAAATAACATGTGACAAACTGATGAACTGATCCTCCACTCCTCATCTCCCTTACTGCTGGTGAAGGAGGAGGCAGAGAGCCAGCAATAAAACTAAGCCCAGGAAGGAGGGAGCACAGTGGGACTGGTGTCTAGGATTTGTTACACTATCCATTATCCTACTCAGATTTTGGTAGGGAAATGAGCTGAATTTATTCTGAAAGTCAAGTCTGTTTTGCCTGCGATGGTAATTGGTGAGTGATCTTTCCCTTCCCTTCCCTTATCTCAACCCACAAACCTTTTCTTTCCCCATCCAGTTGGGGAGAGGAGTGATAGAGTGGCTTTGGTGGGCATCTGGCCTCCAGTCAGGGTCAACACACCACACCTTTTTTTGCTCCAACTCTATAATTATATTAATCGCTGTAGCATAGCATTGATTTGTCTCTTTTACTCAAATGAATTATTTTCACCGAGCACAGTATATCCAGCATCCCAGAAACCAAGAAACAGGAGTAGAGAAGAAGTCTGAATTCAAAGTCTCCAGTCTTGGCTCAGGGTGGTCTTTTTTTTTACTGTTTCCGTAATTTCTCTGTCTAAAAAAGTGTAACAGACTAACAGTCCTCCACCTTCTGCAGCCAAACCTGACCTTTCTGTCAAAACTGATAGACACATTCTTGTGATAACACCCTATTTTAGCCAATCCTCGTTTTAGAGTGAAAGGTACCTCAAGTCAGAAACTGCCTAAAGAACTCATTTCCTCAACTACTTGAATAATATTTATAAGAGCTATTTTCATGTTATCTTCCTCACAATTGTCTATTGAGAAGAATAGCTGCCAAACAGAAGCTGCTGCTAAATGTTGAAAGTAGGTAATCTTTTTTTCCAAATGTGTTTACTCCCAAGATAACTGTATTTCTGTTTCTGAAATATGAAGGAATGTCTTAAATTATTTTGTCTAAATTAAATAATAACTTAGAAATGAGGAATAAATACCTGTACAACTTTCTGAGACTGTACATCTACAATGAGAACTCTGTCAAGTGTGGGCTGAGTCACGTATATAAACTTGTCTTTTACATTTACAGCAGTTGCCCAAACACACCGCTGAACAGGATCACCCTCTGCTTTGGGACACACTTCATCCTATAATTCAATAGAAACAGGAAAGTGTAAGAATCAAAACAGTTAGCAATGCAATAGAAAGACAAATTATACTAATTTTCTTGTTTTTTAACCTTAAAATAAAACCTCAGAAAATCTAGGGAAAGAAAAAGGACAGTTGACACAAGGACATAAATGCATGATATCCAGCACTATAAAATAATTCATACACCAAATTTTGGGATGTTTTCTAGAAATTCAAGAAGTTAGTACTGTTGACCTGAGAAAGAAACCGATTTGAAATAACCACACACTTAGAAATAAAGTGAGCAAGGGGCAGGACACCTAACCAGAGACACAATGCCTTGTCACTGCAGTAGCTGGCAGCCCCCACCAGAGCAGCATCACTGCAAAGGGAGGCAGTGCAGGCACGGCTTACCCTGCAGCTGAGAACACAGCAGTAAGCCAGGCAAATGTGTAACTGGGGAGGTGATAACGTACAAATGAAGAGAAAGTGGGCGTGGTGTGGTGCAAATTGTCACATGGCATAGGGGCAAAGCAGCAGTCCGAGAGATCAGCTGTTTTGATTCACTTGGGGTATACTGATGGGTTGCTTTAAAGACCAAGGAGCTTGGCTACTTCTGCCATAAGATATTCTCATGGCCTATCTTACTAGTGTAAAGCCAAATAAATACCAAATGTCTTCTTACTACCGTTCCTTTCCTCTCTGCCCTTCCATTCCGGATTTGAAAAAAATAAAAATTGGTTCACTTCAGTGAACTGATGTTTCATAATACATATAACCATATACTCTCAGTCAAAATAGCTAACTAGTTTACACTCTCACTCTTCCTAATTTCTAGAAACATGTGGCAAATCATCATGTATTTAACTACCCATTTGTGGACATTGTCACCCCCTAAAAGCTTGGTTTTATCAAAATTGAAAGTTACTTGGTCAAATATATTAGTATATGTAGAAATTCATTCATGAAATAGCATAATTTCTTTCCTAAAATGGACATTGTAATTACTTAAAAACATGGACCTGAAAAACACTCTACTTGGAAAAGTACAGGATGCATCAAGTGTTTTTGTTTTCCTGACCTTTTCCTTTTTTGCATCTTATTTTAAATTCCTTGCATCACAAGGGACAATTTTACCAAATCATAAGTATTATCTCTTTTTGCCACTTATCTGCTGCTTATTCCTAATTTAGAATGCTCTGCCTGATACATCATAACTGGCCGCTGTGAAAATAATTATGATATGTCAGCAGATAATGACTCAGTGTAGAATGAGCAGCAAGAGATGATGAGCTCTTAAACAAGAATTCTGTTTCTAAGCCTCAAACGCCTTTTAAAAGGCACAGGAAACATTAGGTGGCAGAACACTATCTCTGGCACCAAGCAATGCTTTTCAAGAAAATGATGCATTTTAACACTTACTTTTCTGTATCATCAACGTTCTTTGCCTGCTGTGCCTATACATTTTTGAAAATACACTCAGTCTTTATATGTTAAAAGAAGAAATACATCAATTTCCAGGTTTAAAAGAGGGAGTTTCTTTACAGAAGGCTGAAAGGCACTGCTTACTTTTACGTGGCTCTTAAACCTCAACAAAGGGAAGCTCTTTCAGGAATCATATGATAAGGAAAGGTTACTAAACTCAGGTACTGTGCTATAGCACATCAACAGGAACTTCAGGAGAACTTAGAAATAAGTAACAAGTAAGATTTACTTTGTGCTGATAAAGACATGAAGATCAAAGAGAGAATTTAAAAATCTGTTTTTTTAAGGAATGACAGGCATGGGACAAATGGGACTTCCATTCTTAAAAGTAGCTAAATGCTTTTTATTGTTACATAAAGTCAACATATGCAAGTATGTCTCTAATATGATGTGCAATCATCATATCAGTGATCTATTGGCATTTGCCTTCTGGGTAATTGTCACTTCAAGGGGAAGCTTGTTACACTGATATCGTTATTTTTTACATTTATTCTAAATATTCCCTGTCTTAGTTCCATGTTTTATCTAAACAGATAACTACATTTAGATTTTTCTACACCATCCACTTTATTCCTTAGAGAGAGCACCTTCAAACAATGAATCCACAAATGTTTGTGAAAAATCTACACAAAGACATTATTTTCAGTCATGTCTCAGGGACTCACATTAATTTACATGAGTTTCTGGGACTGAATTCTACAAGGACATAATCAATATATTACATATACATATGTAATATTATATANATTTTATATATATATATATATATACACACAACCACATGTATACATATCTACATACACAAATGTACTTTAAAGGTTCTAAAATAATTTTCACATTTTCATAAATTTCTATAATCCAATGCCAATCCTCACCTTGCCTGAAAAGAATTAAAATGTAAAATAAAAGCAAAGAATATTTTTTCCAATGTAACACTGAAAATTGTCCACCAACATTCTCATATCCAGAGTGTTTTTCCCAGTATAAACTGGTTTATGTGGTTGTTTTTCTAGTTATTCAAATCTAGTTTTATCTTAATCTGTTTCAACAGAACTGAAATCTTGCTTTTGAAAATATAACATTTATCTAATCAGACAGTTTGAACTTCTTTTACACTACAGGCAGTTATTCTGAGGCTTCATATTAATTTCCCCAGTGGCTGAGTAACTGGTTAAAATAATTTCTCCTTAAAATATAAGCATAAACCCACCATTTTCTTGTTCTAATTAAAATGTGAGCAATTTACTTTTTCCTAATTCATTCTCTCTAAAAAAAATTGTTAACATCTGATAAAACATAATTTACTTCATTGTTGTATTCCTCCCAGACTTTTTAATCAAAAAGTGACTTGCTCTCTAACAAGTCAGCAGATGGAGGAAAATAAATCCTTAGAGAAAGTTTCTCAAGAAAGTCTGGGGCAACAAATTCTCAAGAGGAAACATGTACTTGAAGATTTATATGTGCAAATTCTATGTTTATTAACTTACACTTACTGCAAGGGTCCTCAGTATTTTAACAGGATGTGAGTCAAACTCTTCAGACAGTGTAATGAAATGTCTAGCTATGTTATGGCTGCCTAAGAGTAAGACGACACCAATGGGTTACAACAGTGCATATTTTAAGACACAAATTTATGTATCACCTCTTCTACATTAAATCATTGTTTTCTTGACATCCTTTACTAAAAATGAGACTGGATTTTTTTAAGGCTGGATTTTTTTAAACTTTTCTTTTACAAACAAGGGTTAGTATTAACTACACTTTACATTGTAAGAATGCAAACCAAGGCAGTTTCTGTGGACTACAAAGTATGTTTCAATCTAATTTCCTGTGGAAATTTTGGTCTGCTGTGCAATCACATTAATCATTTTGAAATGAAGTATTTTTCTCTGACCTCCAGCATACATTCAAATGTGAGACGGCATATTTCACTGAAATTTGGCCATTATGTGCTACTTCTTGTAATAAACAGAAAATCGGTTTTATGTTGAAGCCAAAAGGATTTTTTCATTAGTCTCAAAAAAGACATCTGTTTCAATTGCTTTTTTCCTAGTCTCTGAAAATAATTATTCTAATTTGGATTCATTGTGAAAGGAAAATAAAAAAAATTTTGCATAAGAATTAGAATTTAAGTCCTTGGATAACATTAATTTGCAAAGGATAAACAGAGGTTGAATGTTAGTGAGGAAAATGTCCCAAGCAATTTAAAATGATGAGATATTTTAACAGGTGAGACACTACTTGAACCATGGTTAAGAATCTATTTGACAACAAGTTAAACAAACAGCTGTCAAAGCTGGTCTAACTAAGCAACAACCTATATCAGAAAATACAAATCTGTCCCTATGCATCTAGAATCTTCACTATCAGATTAATAAATTTCTACTCGCACTTGACATTAAGGAGACTCAAGTAATTTAGGAGATTCTGTGAAGGAGAGGAAGGAGGTCTTTACAATTTCTGTGACCTATGACAAGCCAATAAAGCACTAAATCTTTTGCTTCACTGTAAACACGGTGAGTCTAATTGATTCCCATGTTAGATATACACCAAAGTGTTTTGCTGTATTGACACTGAGTTGCATAAGAGGTAATTAAATATTTAGATAAGGGTTCTCAAGTATACAGCAAGTGAGAAAATATATTTACCTTTAGCAAAATTAGCATACCTAAATATGGACATGTATAAGTACTGCAATGCTGTTCACAGTACAGTGCAATGCTATATAGAATAAACACCTGAGCTCGTTCTTGTACAGAAACTCAGTTCAAGTTTGCGGACAAGCAGAAAACCTGTGGAGGAACACTGCAGTGTCATGTAATATCCAGACATTTTCTATTATCTACACTGCACTGCTGAATTCAGAAATGCTCCAATGCTTTAGCAATTGTTTGGCAATAAACAACTCATGTGGTTTTACTCACTTGAGCAGCTAATTCAGAGAAGTGTAAAAAATGGTAGAGGTTTAAGCAAGCATATATTTATTTCACTATTATGTTAATAGATAAGTCATGAAGATTCCCTAATGGGAAAAGCTATGTAAAGCTACCTCAAATATGCTTGGTATACCAACATCTCTGATTAGTAAAAGTATATGACACAGCCAAAGATAATTACTAACCAGCAATTTATGACATGAACTGTTATCACTAAACAATCACATGCTGAACTTGATAAAAATCTTATCCTGGGAAAGAACTGGGTTAGTTTTTTATTTTTGTTCAGAGGAAACAGACTTTCCAAAGGGGCTTGAGGAATATATCCTATTCTTCAGAGGAGAATAGTTTCTTTTTTTAAAAAAAAACCTTTTTTAAAAAAAACTTTAAAATTAAAATTATCATGTAGACTACTTTCCTGAGCTTTTATTTTCTTTTTCTTTTTTCTTTCCCCCAAGAATATATAGTTATTATGCTACTCCAGGTTTGAAAGGTTCCAAAAGGAAAGGAATTTTACTTACTCATCCTGATTATTGCCACATTTCAATAAAAATACTCTTAAAATACAGGCTGTACTTTAGACCAATAAAATTTTAACAGACTTCTTAAACAATCAGCTTTTTAATTAAGCAGCCATAAAAAAAAGCTTTTTGGCTTATTTTTGGCTATGTCAACCTAATTTCACTTAAGCAGCACAAATCAAGGTATGATTAGCTGTTCAATGCATAATTATTCCCACTAAAATAAATCTTGTTGCTGAGTACAGCAGCCTTTGACATCAATAATGATAACTGAAGAGGCAAATCCACTGAGACAGCTCTAGCTCTGCTGTCATTGAGGCATTAGAGAGGAAAAAAACAAACCCAAAGTGCACACCTCAATTCTTAGTATATATTTCAAGGTCACTCATTCAAATCCAAATGAGAAAAAGTTACTATTTTTGAAAGTTGATATATCATATAGAGTAAGTCTTAATGTAGTGACTAGTACCAAGTGTTCCTGTGGGAACATATATCACGTCAGCTAGCAATTTGATTAGCAGTAAAGGAACAACATCACAAGAATAAATGGAAGTGAAGAATATACTAGTGTTTTTATGCATCCTACTCAGGGAAACTATATCATAAATTCTCAGAATTTAGAGAAATCAGCTATAAATATGTTAACAGTAAAGTTATTGAAACCACTTATATGAATTTTAATTTGGAACCAAAGCATCAATCATATCTAGTAACTTCAGTGAAAGCTGTGAGCGTTTACCAGGACAGGGATTTGCTTCACGACAGCTGAGAGTTTAATACAGACAAACATCCAATGGAGAAAAAGAAACCATTAACACCTCACCACCCTCTCAAAAGATCCTGTATTTAATATAGAGAAAATCAATCCCTGATCCACTAAGATGAACTTAACTGGTGGGTTGGAGGTGGGGACTAAAAAAACCCAACAACAAATACAGAAATAGAGAGCTGTTAAAAAACTGGGAAAGGAGAAAGACAGCCAAAGAAAGAAAAGGTTTCCAAAAGTATTCAGGGAATATTCAATTGAAAAGAGGGACTGAAAGTTTAAATTTAATAGAGGAAAATAAAAGAAATTTTGAGACCACCATTACAAGATATTTATTAATTCAGAAGACATCGTTGAATTTATCAAGCAGAAAACATTAAACCAACAACAATAAATTCTTATGTAAAGAAAAATATAATAGAGAAAACGCTACAAATAGATTTTTAAAAACAACTTGCCTGAAAACCGAGGACTTTTTCACTAGGCTTAATATGTCTCTGAAATTCACATTCCACTGGTTGTATGACTTTGATGCCATCTTCATAAAAAACATAAAACATGTTCCCAATTCCCAAACCTTAGGGACAAAAACACATTGAAATGTATAAAATTAAATAATGACAAAAAAGAAAAAAGTTTGTCTTGAACTAAAAACCTAATCACAGATTGGTATGAGATCAGTTTGTTAATGCATATAATGGTAATATAGCTAAACCTATGGAATCTTTTGTTGTAAAGCTAAACCAAAACTGTTACATTATTCAGAATTTTACATAGTTTTCTCCATTGGCAAGACATTGTCTTTATGAATACAGATCTAGAAATACACAGTTTGACAGCTGTAGCAATAAAAGTGATCTTGAGAAATCATCTACACTGAAATCAAATTAATATAAATTCTCTATGTATACTATTTTGTTTTGTTTAGGGATGAAGGATTTAACATAATTTCTGTATAACATTTGAAGAGAAGACCTGAGACTTTGTTATAAACCCTTACTTGATATTTCAGTCAGAAAAGGAAATATTCTTTGTTTAATTTTATTAAAAAGACCGAGTTGGGCAGATATTGATTCTAATGTTGAAGTGCCACAGGTGTTTATAGAACTATTCAATCTTTCTTCCACAATGTTGCTGAAAGGCATTATGCTAAGTTTTGTGGAGAAGGTGGGAAGCAGATCTGTAGCATGAAGCCTCAGAATATCTGTGATCATGGTCATGGCCACAGAAAAGGACAGTTTCATGAGTTTTCTGTGTGCCAACTAAGACAACAGTTGTTGATTTGATATGTAGATACTATAATGGATCATCATAAAATGATTCATATATTTATAAAATTCTTTGAAGAAAATCATAGCGCTCATAAAATCATAACTATAACCATTCTGACAACTAAACTGTTGGCCTCAATGGTAAAAATGTGCATGTATAGACACAGGACCTAAGCTTTCATTTGATGTAACAATATTTGGTATAGGAAGAGGAAGGAGTGAAACCCATGAAAAAGAAATTTGAATCTGAAATTCTGCTTATCCCAAATTCTGAGGGAAAACCAATGTTAATATAGAGAGAACAGATCTTAATACAAAATAAAATAATGAGGAAATCAAGAGGCAGTAGGGAGAATCCATGTTTGTGTATGTATGTATGTGTATATGTACACACATACATAGAAGTTTCCAGTCCCCATTAGGAATCACATAGCTAATACAGTTATTTAAAGGTTGCAATACATAGAAGGTTGTCAGGCTATGCCCAGAACAAACACGTTCAATTATCTTTGAGAAATCTTGTGGAATCATTTCCCATTTTTGGCCAAATTTTCGCAGAAAGAAAGGAGGGGCAATCTCCAAGCACGGTTCTCCTCACTTTATATCAAATCTATTAATGGGCTAGCAAAGAGTGGGAAAGAAATTTGTCTATGCTGCACTTGGTGTAACATAGAAGCAGGCTTAGGTTCATGGAGAACTCCCAGTCATGTGTATTCAGAGTACAGGGTACACTCGGGGTAACATGCCCACTCTGGCCAGTGGGCATTTTTGTATGCCTTGGCAGATAAACCACACATCCTATATATATATATATA
>VXBS01009977.1:167418-221691 GCA_013400255.1 Sitta europaea | reverse complement strand
TGTAGCTCTCTCTTTACTTACTTTTTTCTTGGCTCTTTAAAACCCAAACCTGTGCAGCTCTGTGAGCTGCCACTAACACTTAGCTAAGGGGATTTCAGAGATGAGTTGGGAGTTCCTTGCACAGTAACCACTAATCAGCATCCCCACAGAAGATGCCTGAATGCACATTGATCCAGCAGCTGCAGCTGGGAGGGCTCTGGAGGCTGAGGCAGCTTTTCCTCTCCATCCTCCATCCCCAATCATGGAAACTTGTGTAGAAAAAACACCCACTGGTACTTCTGGCCCTGGAATTTCTGCTTGTTGTCGTTGCTTCAAAAGGTTGTGTGGGGTTTTTTGATAGTTTAGAGATTACTTAGGAAGGAAGGTGATTAAATACTGGGCTTGGAGTCAAGGGGACATTTGGGGTTTTGTTGTTGTGATGACTTTGAGGTATTAAAAAGTCTCTTTTTTTCTTAGTTTTGTGACAGAAGAAGAAGTTGAGATTTGTTTGTTCTGTTTTTTAAGGTTGTTTATAATTTTTTTTTATTTCTTACTTTTTTTTTATTCTATTTGTTGAGGTCTGTTTTGTAGGTTGGGATGAGGTAAACTCACCACCCTTGGGGCAGTGTTATCTTTTTATACTAAAAACTACGTGTATTTTCAGAGATTTGTGTCAGCTCTCCAAGCATGAAGGACTGGTACTGAGCAGTCAAATCTGCACTTTGAATCTGGTAAGATTGAGGAGGTTTTTTTTTGCAGATTTTCACTGGCATTGTTAGGAACTAATCCTCCTAAATGATTCGGTAGTTTTAATTCATTTATGGTATTTCAGAGGGATATGAGGATATGTAGAATAGCAATTACAGCTCTTCATGGTTTATATTTAGTCAGATATTGGTGATTCAGAAGCAAGCATATGTAAAAAGGCCCAGATGAATCCTCTTGCAAATTCCTTCCTGTCCTCCAGCACATTTAGGTGCTGGAGGCTCACAAGCAATGCATGAGTCTCACAAAAACCTTGTTTTTTTGGAGGGGGAATCTTGCCATGTCTTCATGTCCACTGTGATGCCTGAAGAATTCTTTTTGATGGCTGAAATGTTTTAACAGCCCTGCTGATGCAGAGACTTGGTTTCAGGCAAATGGTGTCAAATTCTCAGCTGGTGTTCATACATCAGCACATTTCTCTTCTGATGCCAACTAGGCAGAGTTCTACAGGGTGCTTTAGAAGCTTCTTTTTATCATTTAGGGGTTTTTTGGGTATTTTTACTGTATCATTGGGAAGCAAGACCTGTTTGTCTTGAAAATTCAATGTTTTGCAGTGTAACTAAAATTCCCATTTGAATGTTTTCTGAGTTCTGACTGCCAGATGTGCCACAGGATCTCTCCAGTCTGTGGACAGACTGATGCTCACAGGAACATTCTGGGTCAGGATATGGGATGGATCTAACATTTCATTTTTCCTGTACTTCAATTCCTCTGACTCTGACTGGAAGAGAAATAACATCTTCCTCTCCTCTGTGTGCAGCTGGGTGTTTAGCAGTGGTAAAGTTCCAGGTACACTCATTTGTCTTCAGAGAATGCAAATGGCCATTTTTTTCCTGCAGGGAAACTCAAGCAGATGGTGTGAGGCAGACCTGGGAAATTGGACTCAAAGAATTACAGGATGGCTTGGGTTGGAAGGGAGCTTAAAGATGATCTCATTCCAGTGCCCCTGCATGGACAGGGACCCCTTCCACTGTCCCAGGATGTTCAGAGCCCCACCCAGCCTGGGACACTGCCAGGGGTGGGGACTGAACCTGGGCAGCTGCTGAGGTCTTCCAGGAGCTTCTCTGATCTGTTCCTGATTTCACATGGTTGTAACTTCTGTAAAGGATATTGTTATTTTCACAGCTGCAAACAGGGTAAATGGGATGTTGACCCTTTTTACTGATTCAGTAGTGTTGCTGCCATTGTTTTATTCGAGGAAGGAATTGTTCCTGTGAGGTGCTGAGGCTGCCCCTGCATCCCTGGAGTGTCCCAGGCTGGATGGGGCTGGGAGCAGCCTGGCACAGTGGGAAACATCCCTGCCATGGCAGGGGATGGAACTGGATGAGCTTTAGGATCTCTTCCAATCCAGGCCATTCTGTGAATATTCTCTGGATATTTCCCTGTGCCCCTTTCCATGCTTTCTGTCAATAACTGGAACCTCACTACTGTGTCTTCAGGTGACTATAGTGGGAGTGTAAATACTAAACTAAGCAGCCAGGCACCCAGGTGGTAACATAAATTCACACTTCCAGAGCTTTGATGGAAGGTGGAATTTTTAAAAACGCCTAAACACACCATGGCCATTGGGAATTTTTTAAAATTACTTTAGTGAAACAGAGTTGGAGCTGCAACAAGTGCATTTGAAAATCCTGCCTCTTGCTCCAAGCAGCAGGTCAGGAGTGATGCTGCCCTCTGCCCAGCCCCTTTCCCACATTTCCCAGCAGCAGCAGCTGCCATCCTGGCTTCCCAGGCTGGGGTGGAAGCAGAGCAGGCAGGACTGAGGCTGTTCTGCTGTCCCCAGCAGGCTGTTGTCCTTGGCAACTGCTGCCTTTGCCTCTGCTGCACAGGGATATTCCAGTCCTGGTTCAGTACATGGAGTGGGGGAAGAAGTAGGAAGAGAAAGGGATGCCCAGGGTTTGTTTTGGTGGGATTTTGTGTGCTGGTTCCCTTGTGATATTTCAAAAAGGCATTTAAAACACTGAGGAGAAGAGGGATGAGGATTTAATGAGGGCTAGCAATGAGGTTAAAGCTGATAAGGAAGGTTGGATACAAGTTCAGTAGAACTCTGGTCCCTTCATCTTCTCAGCCACTTAAAGCTGAAAACATTGACCTTTGTGGCCCTTTCCAAAAATTTTAATAAGGACAATTGTGTCTTGTTGAGTTTTAATTTAAAATCATTGACTCAGTCCTCCCAAAATATTGCTCTTGAAGGGATACTTTGTGAGCCAAGGGAAAAAATCTCAGCCCTGTTTCATAGGCTCCTCCAGCACTGACGAGAAGGCTTTGAAATCTGCACAGCCCAGATTTTAACATCTGTGGTTTGGCTGCAGCTTTGACCCATAAATGGGAAGGGACTGGGCAGCTGTGTGGGTGCTGTGGCAGCTGAACAAGAGCTCCCATGCCAGTGTGTCCCTGCAGGGGAAGGTGTGCTGGATGTCAGTGCTGGAAGGCTGCAGGCTCCCCCAGCTGCAGGGGTTTATCTCGGGGGTTGCTGGTCAGGATGACCCTGAGATANCCCCTGGCTGGAGCTGGGATCATCCAGCACTGTCAGACACAGCCTGGGTTCTGACAGGCTTTGCAGTGACCTCAAGTCAAATGCAAACGGTGGTGTGGCAAATAGCAAGATTGCAAAGTGACTTTGGTTTTGTGCAGTAGCTTGAAGTGTGTTGGAAGCAATATCTGGTCACAGAATCAGAGAGGAATTAAGGCTGGGAAAGACTCCCAAGGTCATCAAGTCCAGCTGTGTGATCCCAGACCACGTCCAGACATTCCCTGGACACCTCCAGGGGTGGGGACTCCCTGGGCAGCCCCTTCCAGTGCTGCCCACCCTCTCCATGAAGGAATTCCTGCCGGTGCCCACCCTGCTCTCCCGTGCCCAGCCTGGGGCCGTTCCCTCTGCTCCTGTGCCTGTGCCTGTGCCCAGAGCCCGACCCCCCGGCTGTGCCCTCCTGGCAGAGCTGTGCAGAGCCAGCAGGGCCCCCTGAGCCCCCTCTGCTCCAGCTGAGCCCCTGCCCAGCTGCCCCAGCCCCTGCCCAGCTCCCCCAGCCCCTGCCTTGTTATTAATTCATCTCAGGGTTTGATGAATACAATTTCTCAGCAGCAAAACCCGGTAGTTTTTCTGGAGGGTTGGTGTATAACTCCAATAGACTCTTTTCTGAGGGGGAGATCACTGATGTTTATTCCAGCAAAATGCCCACAGAAAGAGAGCAGATCATCCTGGGCAGAGACATCCACCAGCAAGGGGAGATTCCGTGGAATCCTACTCAATCCCGAAAAGCCTGAAAATTCGAAGGAAAATTTGATTGCAGCGGGAAAAACTCTGACTTGGGTAAAAAGTCCTGAGTGTGGGTGTCGGGAGGGGTGCCCGGAGCCGGAGGGGTGCGGGTGTGGCGGTGCCATCCTGCGGGACAGGCACGGAGGAGCCGGGCACCCGCCCCGAGCCCGAGGGATGCTCCATCCCTCCCCACCCGCAGAACGGGGAGCGAAAACCTGCAAAACCCCTGGGGGGGGATGGAGGGAGCTTTATAGGGAAAGGAGCTGTGCACGCAAGCAAAGCAAACCGAGTGGCAGGCAGGTGCTCAGAATGTGGGGTTTGCTGGCCACCGCTGGTTGGGTTTTTCCCAATGTTTGCGGTGTGGAATGATTGTTTGTTCTGCTGTAAGTGAATAAAACAGCCCAGTTATACTTCCTAAGCTGTTTGCAGAGATCTGCTTAAGGCTGCAGTGTTTGATCCCTGCGGATGCTTTGTTTCTAGAATGCCCAATGAAAGGTTGTCCTGAAAGATTTAGACTTGGGCTTTTTGATTTAAAGGTAATTCAAGACAGTTTTTCATGCTAAACTCAAAAACCTGTTTAGAAAATTAATTCCTTTTTATTTACTGGGGCCATTTCTTCTGCACAACCCTTGCTTTGAACAGGGTGGTAGCATTACACACCTTAAACATGCAGCACTTCAAGAGTAGCTACCTTTGCTGCCAGAGAGTTTTCCTAAATTAATTTACAAACCATAAACGAGCAGGAATCTTCTCCCTGCAGGTCAGAAACAAGCTGTAAGAGAGTATATTTTTCAATTTCTAAGCATTTAAAATTTTTTAATATACATGATGGATAAAAGGAGAACCTAGACATCAAATATTAACTATTTAAAGTCTCATCCTCTCCTCTTTCCCAGTGGAACATCTCTACTACCTTTGAGGAACATCCATGTCATATTCTTAAGTGTAAAACTAAAACTAGACTCAGACCAAAGCACCACAGTGATTGCTCACTCTGCTGGGAAATGCAGGGATTTGTCATAGGTTCAATTAATGCAGCTGCATTTCTGAATTTTCTGAATTGTCTGGTGGGCTCTCTGCCTTACCAAACTCCAACCAATCACTGGGATTCAATTCTTGCTGCTCTGAATCTCTTGAAAACTGTGAGCTGGCCTCAGCATCTCAGCTTGTTCATCCTCTGTAATCCCTGGAGTGAAAACTCTCTTCTCCAATATATAAATCCACAGGAAAAACACTTGACATGAAAGGAAAGTCTCTGAGGGGATTTTGCTTTGAAGCTCAGCTCATATTTAGCCTGGAAAGCAGAGATTGCTCACAATTGTGGTGAACTCAAAGCAAGTTGTGCATTTTGTTGGTGAGCCTGGCTTTTCTTTGTCTTAGGAAACTTTTGGAAGAGCAGAGGCAAATGTGTTGGTGTATATTTATATTTATGTAAGGATGCATTTCTGTATATTTTTTTGTGCTGCTGACATTTTCTCCTTTCAGAACCTAGGCAGAGCTCTTGACAAATCTTGTTCACTTTGTGGGCTTCTCCCATCTCTGCTATTTCTCCCACTTCTTTCTCCTCCTTTGGCAATGTGACAAACAACCTTCTGGCCCGGGGCTTTCTCACTGCCACACTTTTTACAGCCTGTTCTTTTTCTTTTTCTGGCTGCTTGAGTCATTGCCAAGCAGTAGTGGGAGCTGGGGCACTGTCAGGTGTGTGGTTTTCATAGTGGAATAAGCTGCTTTCAAACCCCTGCACTGAGTGGGAAAGGGAAATGGGGTAGAAAATGCTGTGAGAAAACATAAACTGTGCAAAGTCCTTGCAGGGCAAGGCTTGAGCTGCTCAGCATTTTGGCAGGCACAAGCTGAACTTCTTTAAGCTCATTACTAGCCCTGCTCACACAATTTAGTCTGGTCCTGAGGGGTTTGTTTAGTCCTCAGGAGTCCTGAAATGATGAATTTAAGATCACATGCTATTCATGTACCTGTGGTAGGTTAACAAAACCACTCTGTCCCTCCATCCTCAGCTCCTCAGGGCAGACAAAATCTCACTAAAGACTCCTCACACTCTTCCTCTGGTCCACTGGGGTCCCTGCTCCAGTGGGGATCCCTTCCACAGGGTGCAGGCCCTCATTTATTCCAGTCATTTTGTCCTTCTCCTTTTGTTGTGGAAGAGTGCTGATACTTTTAATAACTTATTAATGGCCCTTTAGGTGTTATGAGTCACCAGCTCAGATGCAGCTGGAATGGACTGTACAAAAGTGTGACAATGGAGAAGTCCCTAAAGGAAGAAAAGTTCTTGCAGGCCCACCTTTTTTTGTTCTGCTGTCTCATCAATTGTTTCAGATCTAATTAAAAAAAGTATAAAATAAAAAATTTAAATTCCTTTATTTGCTTTGATAGACTTTCCTGCCCCTGGCACAGAGGGAGGGGCTGTAAGCCAAATTGCCATTACAGATCTGTCTTAAAAGGACCTAAAATTAGATGCCATGAAAATGACTCTGGGAATTCCCAAAGTCTCAGTTCCAGTAAGAATCAGACCTTGTGTCTCTGTCCTTGAAGAGCACAGCACTGCAATGCACTCTAACAAACTGTGCAACCTTCTAATAAACATATTTCATCTCCTGCAAGAAGACAGGTGTGAAATTCCCAGGAGCTGCAAGGAAAAGTTGGCCCCAAAGCCAATCCCAGTAGGCATCAAGGTAAGCAAAGAAACGTGGCACTTCCCATTTCACCCAGCTGCAGTTGGCAACAGATTTCAAATTCAGCCCCTTCAAGCATCCTCATGAAGAAATGAACCCTTAGGATGTAGTGGCTTTACTGTGATCCATGTAAAATTATGCTTTTCTTGTACATTTTCTTTTTATAACTCAACACTTTTTTGTTTTTTTCCTTGCTAGGCTGGATTCTGGATGCTGCAGAAGAGGTTGTTGCATCTTCTTCCTGTAAAGTTCTCTCTGTGCAGGGGGTACAACCTTTGTGCTCAGGAAACTGTTTTCCTTGCTCTGTGGTTTTCTTGTTGCTGTTGCTTTTAAAGGAGTCAACATTCTTAGTTCCAGGAAACTAAATGTAAACAGGGACTGGAGGAAGGAAGCAGGGAGAACCCCCTGCAAGATTCCAATGCATCTTATTTCTGGGAAAAATAAATAAAGCAGGATCCAGCTGCCAGTGGCTAAATAGCAGCAATTTATGAGCTGTTCCTCAAAAGCTCCAGACAAGCACCAAGTCCTGTGGGAAGCTGGAGTTTGACACAGGACACTCCAGAAGAATCTGCTGCTGAAACTTCCCTTAAGCCTTTTATTTTTTTTTCAAGTGGAGCATCCAGACCTGGCAAATGCCTAAGGTCAGCCCTCAAAAGAGCAAAGAGCTCTCCCTAGGAAAATCAAAGGAGTGGCCAAAGCCTGTCCATTTGCCTGCCTGTCTTCTTGGCCTTGGATTACTGTGCTTTTCAAAGCTGTGCTTTCAGAACTCAGATAAAAACGGGGATGTTTCACATAGCTCTACAAGCAGCAATCATCCTGTTCAAATGCAAACATCTGCTACCTGAGGGATGGGCCCAAACCAGAGGTGTTTCTCATTTTCCTTCACAGTGTCTGTGCAGTCAGTTTTTGTGAACACGTGAGCCCGTTGCCTGCTCTAATGGAGTTAGTGACTTATTTTCAGTGGTTGTAGAGAGTTTCACTGAAATAGCTCTGTTTGTAGCCAATTGTGTGACTTAGGAGACACAATAGCCAGACAATTCTGCAGTTGTAATGTAATTGTACGTGGTGTTCCCAGCAAATGCTCTGAAGTCTGCTCCCGTTGCACCGTTGTGATAAAAACCTCTGCTGCCTTTCAAGCTCCACAAGTCCATGCTGTGCCGTGCTGAAAGGGATGGAAAACCCAATTAGCTCTGAGAAGTGAAGGGCAGAGAGGGGTGCTCTGGCCTGGCATGCCCTCCCTCTGGCAGGCAGCAGCAAAGGTCAGCACTGCAGCCCAGATTCCGTGACCACATGTGGCTGCAGCTCGTGTGTGCTGCCAGCTCTCTGCACAGGAGAGGGGCAGGGAGGATTGATTCTGGAAGGGGAGAGCCTGCGGGGAAGAGTGGGATTTTCAGAAGGTAGTTTGGGCATCCAGCTTCCCTAGAACTCTTTATCAGTAACACCCCCTGTATCTCCCTGAGGGACTTTTAGCCTGTCTGGCAGTTTTCAGCATCAGCTGTGAGGGAAAAGAGGAGGCAGCTCTGTCTGTGATTTATTTGGCAGCTCTGGGACTGCAGTACCTCCTTGTGGCTGCTGGCTGAGGGTCTGAGGAGCTTCCTGACCTTCTGTGGCTCCCACAGGGCTGGTGGGACTGGCCCTAGAGACCCCTGAGCTGCCAGCTGGAGGCTGCTTCTGCTGCAGCTCTTCTGAGTGGTGCTGGGCATGGATGTGAGCCTGCAGTCCTTGGGAGGCAAAATGCACTCCACAATCCCAAGGGACCTGCTCTAGCTCTCAGTGCAGGCCAGCTGTGGGGATCCTTCAAGCCCCTTTATCCTGATCTGTGTGTCAGCACCATGAGTGACCAGAGCTGCCATGGACCCTTCTTGCAAGGGCAGTTGTCTTCAGAGTCAGTGTAGGTGCAGGCTGCCTTTGGAAAAGTGTGAAAATCCTGGGGAAACCTGTGGGGCAGAAACCTTGGGCCATACTGTGTGCCCACACCATCAGCAGGGCTGATATGCTCACAGGGGTGTGATATGACACTGATGACAGGGGTGCTTTGCTTTTGGTGTGAAACCTTGCTCTGTTGTATCATTCCAAGGAAAACAGCTGGAATTTGCAGGCCAAATCATGTGGTGAGAGCAGCAATTCCAGCTCCCTTGCTGGAGCTGATTTATACAGGATTTATACAGGTCAGATCCAACATTTCTGAGGAATTGTTGATGATGAGGGCTTTTATTGTTTGTTTGTCTCACTGAAAACTTGAAGCCTTTCAAATGAAGAACGTGAGGTACAGGGAATTTTTAGCTGGAGTATGTGCTTCAGGATGTTTGCTGCATTCAGGCTTTGAGGACACAAATTCTCTGCAGACAATCCCACACAGAGTGGGAAAGGAGGTTGTTGGGCTTGGAAGTGCACCAGGGAGATGGGACTGGAGCTTTGAACAGCAATCATTGTCATTAGTGGTGGTGCCATAAAATGTGCTTGACTCAAATCCAGCCTTGCACAGGCGAGAACCTGGTGAAACCTTGTAACTCAATATTTGTGGTTGTTCCTGCTGGTGTGGTCCACTGTTGAATAGGCTAGACATGAATAAAATCAGTATTTTTTAAAGTGTTCTGTGTGGGCTTTTTATGTCAAAAAGGCTGGTTGCCCTCTTGGACTTTACTGTGTGTCACTGTAGGATAAACACACGACACAGAGTCCTTGTGATTCAAGGCTGCCTGAAGAATGAATTTATTTTTAGGGATCATTCTCCCCTATACAATTTTCCACAGACCACTCTGATTGGTGAGAGAAATACAAACCTCTTCACCCACATTGGTCAAACCAGAGGGACATCCAAAGAAAATCCCTCCCACAGAAAGAATTCACAATTTGAGTACCGTTACAAAAACAATCCTGATGTTTTTTATTTTCCCTGAGAGAGGAATTTCAGAAAACCAAAACATCAGAAAGCCAACACTTAGAAAATCAGAAACTTCAGGCCTGAAGCCAGACTAACTGTGTTCACATGAAATGTTTGGTGTGGAGTTAATGTGGCTCTGGAGTTTTTTAGGACAGTCCCAATCCCCTTGCAGAATTTCACCCTCCTCAGAGGAGAGAAGTTTGGGAGAAGGCTTTTAGCTGAATTTAAGTGAATTATGAAGATATAAGCTGTGCAAGACTGACTAGTTGAGCTGCATCTGCCATAGTGGCCCATGGAGTATTAAACTGCATTTGTGGCAATACAAGTATAAAAGAAAAGTCAGGAAGAAGGAGCAGCAGGGAGGAGTATAAATGTATTAATTTTGAGTACAGCATTTGAATTTGCTGTCGTAATTGGTCTGTTAAAATGATTTTCCTAAAAGTGAATTAGTGATCCCAGTAGAGAATACAATTTGGAGAGTCATTGAATTAGAAGAAATGAAATCAAAGCAGAGTAGCATCTCTTCTATTAAATAACTGTGGCAGAAACTGTTGCAGACAGATTGAATGCTGACAGATCATCAGAACTGAGTGATATTCACTCATGACTTTCAAGGAAAATAGTGGAATTACAGCACTTCATTCACTTAATCCTCCATTGCTGCCTGAAGTCTGAAGGGTAACAAAGGTGGTGACTTTCTTTAAAACAGTTTCCACAAGTGTTGACCCTTTGGAGGGATCTAGATTTGACCTTTCCCAAGCTCTGATGGAGGAAAATAACTGTTTCCCAGTCTTTTATTTACAGATCCTCTAAATACTGTTGCTGGGGATAAGAACAGCAGTACAGTAAATACCAGCTTGCTGCCAACCAATTATTTTTTATTAGTGACATTTATGGACTCATCAGAACTCATCCACAAACCCTAAAAGAGTCTTGAAGAGTCTTGAACCATAGCTTGAAGGACATTGGCTGCACTGTGTAGAGTTCATCTCTAATTTTCAAATTTATTGCAGGCAGCAGACATCCACTCCTGGAAAAGGAGCAAGTAGTCACAAGAGGGAGAGCCTGAAGCTCATGAATAAGGAAGAGGTGAAGTTCTCACCAGAGAAATGCGAAAAGCCTGTGACTATTTCTCTAAATCTGTGTGAAGTGTTGAGGTTCTTGGTGACACCATGGGCTCTGCACAGCACACTCTCTTTCCGAAGGGGGAAATGATGATATTCCACACCCCAGACCCGTGTGGCTGCTGTGTGTGCCTTGGAGTGGAGCAGACAAACTGCCTGGCTGTGGATTTTGTGCACAGCGCTCCGGCAGAGGGCGCGGGATCCATTCAGGAATTCCAAGATACTCCAATGTCTGATTATCTTTTTTTTTTTTTTTTTTTTTTTTTTTTTTTTCCCTCTGCAGTGCTGTTTGGGGTGTGTGAATACTTGCCCCTTCAGACTCTGCCTCTAGGACAGTCTCTAGATTTTTCTCTCTTCCTTTGCTGATGCAAGCATGGAGTGTTTGCCTGCTGAGGTTTTTCCATTATCTTAGAATTGCAGAATCATTGAATAACAGAATCATTCAGGCTGGAAAAGAACTCTAGAATCATTGAGTCCAGCCTGTGACCAAACACCACCACAGCCACCAGCCCAGAGCACTGAGTGCCACATCCAGACATTCCCTGGACACCTCCAGGGGTGGGGACTCCCTGGGCAGCCCCTTCCAGTGCTGCCCACCCTCTCCATGAAGGAATTCCTGCCGGTGCCCACCCTGCTCTCCCGTGCCCAGCCTGGGGCCGTTCCCTCTGCTCCTGTGCCTGTGCCCAGAGCCCGACCCCCCGGCTGTCCCAAATTTGGGACTGTGAAGGATGCCAAGGAGCACAGCAGAGCAGGTTCAGGGCAGGGAGGATATTTGCTGGCATGGGAAGGGTGGGAGATCTAACAGGTTTTAAATACTTAGAGGTTTTAATGACTGAAATCCCATTTCGTGCCACTAGAGGATACTCGAGACAGCTTGTAAGAAACAGCTCCCGAATCTCTGCTTCTCCGGAATTCAATTGCTAGGAGAAGGAAATGTCTTTGGGAGGAATAAAGGGAATAGATGTTTAGGCACATCTAAAATCTTTCTTTTAGCTTTCAGTGGGAGTTCAGTGAATAGAATCACGTGCACAAAAATTGAAGCAGTGAGTGGCAGCAAACAGAGCTGATGAGCTGCCTGTATGTAAGAGCTGCAGCTTTCTCTGCATCAGAAAGTGGCTGGTTCCTGGTGGAACTGATGGAGCAGCCACGTCCTGTTGTGGGAGAGGCTGGAAAAGCTGGTCTGGGAGAGAGAAGGACGCACAGAGAGGCTTGGAGAAGGCTCTGGTGGGACATGTCTAGCTTTTGTTCTGGTGGGATAGCTGGGATCTGGTGCAAGCCAGAGAGGTGGTCTTGATTGCAGCTGGCACTGTAGAGTCACAGGGAGCAGAGGAGATGCACAACATTCACTGCAGGGAGTGGGGGCCTTATGTGGGGATCCAGGTGTGGTTTATCTCCTCCAGGAAAATCACAGGGACAGGATTATCCCAAAAGGAAAGTGCTGTCACACCTTCAGGATTTGCCATTAGGAGATCCTGAGACTCAGAATGACACACACACACAAGGCTCACGTTCTGCTGCTGATTTCTTGATAAAAAAACACAGAACTGGAGAAGGAAGCAGTGCATTTAGGCAGCTGACCAAGCAAACAAAACATCCCCTAGCACTGGTTGTAAGGCAGCTGCCTACAGCACAGGCACAGCTTCACGTGGGGAATTTGGTGCCTGCCTCACAGGAAGAGAATTCCTTGGAGGATCCCAGCTGTCCCCTGAGGTGCCAGGGTGGCATTTCTGGGGTGCCCTGCTCTCTAAAGGAAACCAGGTTATTCCCAACACCTGACCATGGCCATTTTAAGTGGCTCCCTGTTTTCACTGGTGTCTTCTCCACTAATAATGCCAGGATTTTAACCCATGTGATCCCACAGTCCTCACATGTGTCTGTCCCAGTACATCCCACTGACTGCAGCTGTCCAGCCCTTCCCAAACTGGTTGTTGGCTGGTGCCAAGTTAAAGTAGGGCAGCTAACTTGGAATCCATCTCTGGTTAGCCTCCAGCAAGGTTACTGGTGTGCTTTTGGCCACTGGAGGGCTCTGGTTTTATTCCATAACTATGAGAGAATGATACTAAAAATTACCAGTGTTGTGGGCCAAAAGGAGGGTCTAAACTCCTGCAGCAGCCTCATGCCTTATCCTGATACATGGCCATGAAAATTGAAAATGGGATGTCCAGCTTGCTGCATCACGAATAACCAAGAATCTGGGACCTTGCTTGCAGTTATTTGGGTTATTACAGTGATTTTCTCAGCCTCCCGAGGTCTGTCTCAGTGCCAGTGCAGCTCACAAAATCTGTTTTTGTGGGAAGGAACACTGGCACTGGAGAACAGAGGTGGGGGGAGAAGCAAAGGTACACCCCCACCACTTCTGGGAGAAGGTTTTATCAAGGGCTGGACAGGGGTAGGAAGGAGGGGAAACCCTAGATTGTACCTACTTGAATTTGCTACAATTCTGCCTCTTCCCCCTCATTGAGAGACTGGTGCAGCACAGGAAAATCTCAGAGAGGGAGCTTTCATTCATTGCAGAGCTCTGCAATGCATTCATTGTGTGTCCTTGAAGGAACCCCACATTTTGCAGCTGACCCTGAGCTTTAGCATTAGCTTTTATTTTTCTCCTTGTTTTTTGTTGTTTTTTTTTTGGCCTTCCTCAGCTCTAATCCTATTTTTAGAGCCTGTCGTTTTCTCAGGGGCTTCACAGTCTATTTTTAAAAAGACTTTGCAGGCTGCCAAACCATTGTTATTTTCTCTAGGGTGATGTCAACACAGTGCCTGTAGTAAACATGCCTGGCATTTACCATAGGTGATGCTTTAGAACAGATAAACATTAATGTGGAGGGTGAAAAATGCTTTTGCAAGCAGAGCCCCACTGTGAAGTGTTTCATTTGCACAGAGCATCCCCGTGCTTGTCTCGTGGCTTTCCCCTTTTCTGAAACTCTCTTGGTCTGGCCGTCAGATTGCTCACTGCTGCATGAACCTGATCTGTACATTATTAGATCATCTAGAGTGACTGCAAATCAGCTTTGGCCCAAGTCTTGCAGCATGTTTAATGTTTTTACACGGCTTTTTTTTTTTTTTTCCTTGCCTTTTATATTTGGAATGAGAGCCCAGCTCTGGAAGAAACACAGGGTTGAGTTTAAAGGGCTTAAATTATGAACAGCAGCAAATATTGGTAATAATCATCATGGTATCATCAATTTTGGTGGAATTTCTCGAATGAATCCAGCATAACCACAGCTTCTTTTTTACCTGTGGGGAGGGAAAAAAAAAAAAAAAAGGAAAAATTCAGGAACAGTTATGTAAAGATGTGGGAGCAGATGTACTGCTGGTGTAAGCTGGCACTGCTCCACTCATGTCAGTCAAAGGAGTTGATGTGGGGGAACATTTGTGTACAAGGGAAGCAAGATTTACCACTGAGCTCTGGTGGCTCCATAGAAATCACAGAATGCCTGGCTTGGAAGGGACATGGAGGATCCTGGGGCTCCTCCACCCCCCATCCACTATTCCAGGATTCTCCCAGCCCCATCCAGCCTGGGACACTCCAGGGATCCAGGGGCAGCCTCAGCTGCTCTGGCACCCTGTGCCAGGGCTGCCCACCCTCCCAGGGATGATCACACTCCAGTTCCATGTGGTATTTGCCCATGTCCTGCTCTGATCCCCTCACAAATGTGAGGGACCATGTCTGAATGAAATCTTTTCATGGAGGCTTAAGCCAATGTCTCTTCTATACATTCTTCTGTAGACAGCACTGCCCAAGAGGACAATTCCTGCCCTTCAACCACATGGATTTGTTCCTTGAGCTGTACTAGCTCAGCTGTGCCTTTGAACATTGATTTTCCAGGCCATGGGCACATGTGGAGCACTCCTCCATCAGCCACTTGTGTGAATGTCATGGGAAGCCTGAGCCAAAGGCTCTGTGGGAGGTGGTGAGACACCTTCTGCAGAATCACAAAGGCATAGAAACTTAAACCCTCCTTGTTTCAGCAAAATTTGACATTGTAAATACTTCTATACCTTTGAACTCTGAGTGCTGGTCAAGGAAATAATGCAGTACACAGGAATGACTCTTTGTGCTGTCCTTGCTCTGAGTCCATTCCTTGAACCCAGGAAACATCCAGAAGCTTCACAGGCTGATGGAATCTTTTTCAAATATCAACCTCCAAGGGATTTCTCTTCCATGAATTTGGCCAGCTGAACCCTTGTAAACAACTACCATCCACAGCACCCTGCTGCAAGGAGTCCCAGGCCAGGCTGGATGTGGCTCTGAGCACCCTGGGACAGTGGAAGGTGACCCTGTCCAAGGCAGGGGATTTGGAAATGGATGCTCTTTTAGGTGCCTCCCAACCCAGCCATTCTGTGATTTAATGATGCCTATCCCTCCTGTCCCAGCCCTCCAACTCCCATCAGATTTCCAGATTCCTCCAAGCCACTCCTTTGGGTCAGCAGTGCTCCAAACTGCTGATCCCCAGTTTGCAGTGTCCTGTGGCTCACTGCTAGATGAAAGGCTGTCCCTGAGCTGGAGGCTCTGCTCCATTCCCCAGGAGCAGAGCGGGTTCAGCTCTTGCTGGAGCAGCCTCCTGTGTGCTCAGCAGTGCAGGCAGAGCCCACTGAGCTGGCACAGCCTGTGGGCCAGAGCAGTGCAGAGGAGTTGGTGTGTGGCAGACAGGCTGGCTCCTCTGCTCCAGGTCACCACGGAGCTCCTGGATGTCACCGTGCAGATGTGGGTGGGATGTGAGCGTGCTCTCCTTTGAGCAGAACTCTCAATAAATTCCCTGTGAGCCTCCCAGCCATCTGCTGTGGCAGTTGTGCCTTCAGAGGCAGCCAACCAGCAGGACTGGTGCCTTCTCAGAGCATGGGGGCTGCTGCCAGCAGAACCTCAGTCAGGCAGTTTTCCTGTGCTGGATCCCAGGGCTGGGGCAGCCCTGCAGGGTGCTGGGGGTCTCAGCTGAGCAGGGCAGAGGAAGCCCAGCACAGGGGGTTCTGTGTCCCAGCACACAGCTGGGGCAGCTCTCACCCAGCAGCACCCCCAGGTCCTCTCTGGAAAAAATTCTCTCTGTTTTCCTGGGGAACAATGCAGTGCTAGATGCTGGTGTTGCAGAGATGGATGAACAGAAGGGAAGCTGCAAACCCTCAAGAACCCCTTCAGTGCCTGTTTGAAAGGGTTAAGCTTCTCCCCCATGAGCTGAAGCAGATGTGAAAGGCCCTTGGTCAGAGGCTGTGACTGCTTGCAAAGATCCCACAGGTAATGAGATTTGAGCTGCCAGTTCCCTGACTTCTCTCTCTTCTCCTAGAGTAACTGCATTAATTTTTATCTTTAAACATTCCTGCTATGGAAAAAAATTCCCCACTGATGTTACCACCTCTGAGTCATGCCAGCATATTTGTGTGCCGGTGTATTTTAGGAGCAAAGCTGATGGAGTTCAATAAGTGTAAAGCAGACCCTGATAAACGAGGCAGTGGTAGTAGCAGGCTATTTAGATAAGGGAAGGGAGGCTGGTGTGCTGTCAGTAAGTACTTGGCACCTTGCAGTATTGATCCCAAACGAGTTTGGCCCAGGCTGTCTCTCAATCCCTGGATTTTCTGCAGGTTAAATTCCTTTCCTCAGGCTTGGAGGACATATCAGTGTTATCAGCCTGAGAGATCACAGAACACAGGATTGGAGAACCTCCCGAGCTGGAAGGGACCCCAAGGATCACCGAGGCCAGCCCTTAGCCCTGCACAGCACAGCCCCAAGAAGCTACACTGCCCTTTGCTTCAGATCTGTTCTTACCCCTGCAGGGGAAGGACATCACTTATCTGCTCAGTGATAAGACTCATGTATCACATCTGTCTGCTCTTATCTTCTCCCCTCAGGCTGTTGCACAACTAATGACCTAACTAATGATGTGGGATTGAAGCAGTGTTGGATCATCCAGCAGGACCACTGGAAACAAGGCATGGATGTTGCTGCTGCACTAGATGGCACACAGAGGAGCTGCTCACACAGCTGCAGGAAGAGCAGCACCAGCTCTGGCAGGAGGCCTGGTGGGACAGGCTTATTCTTGTACATTTTGGGCTGCCTTTGAATGGACACTTTATGAGCTTTTGCTCTGTGTCCGTGCCATATTTGCTTTAGCAACAGAAGTCCTCCAAGAACTTTCACTGTCTCTTCATGGGGTGTCGATTCTTGCTGTGTCCTGTTCCCACTTTACACAGTGAGGATCTGTGTGGGTGGAAATCTGTGAGGCATCCCTGGACCCACAGTGCCCTGGAGTTGTGCTGGACCATGCAAACGTGGCTCCCCAACTCCCTAGCTGCTTTATTCCAAAGAAATGGTCATCACACAATTTTGGAATTGTCTGGGCTGGAAAGGCATTAAAGTTCACCTTCTTCCACCCCCCTCCATGGACAGGGACACCTCCCACTAGCCCAGGCTGCTCAGAGCCCCATCCACCCCAGCCCTGATCCCAGTGATCACATCAGTGCTCTGCCTTTTCAGTCCTGTCCCAGAACCTCCCCTGCTCCTCTGACATACAGGAGAGGAGCCCTTCATTCAGTCTTTACCCCTGAAATACAGAACAGAAGCCCTTCATTCAGTCTCTCTCCCTGAAATACAGAACAGAAGCCTCTCATTCAGTCTCTCTCCCTGAAATACAGAACAGAAGCCCTTCATTCAGTCTCTATCCCTGACATACAGAACAGAAGCCCTTCATTCAGTCTCTATCCCTGACATACAGAACAGAAGCCCTTCATTCAGTCTCTATCCCTGACATAAAGGAGAGGAGCCCTTCATTCAGTCTTTACCCCTGAAATACAGAACAGAAGCCTCTCATTCAGTCTCTAAGCAAGCTGCTTGCTCAGATCTGTGTGCAGACCAGCCCTGCTGCTCAGGCTGTGTTTTCTGGGTTGCTGCTCTGCAGAGCCCTCGCTGCTGCTCCAGGGGAACTGGCTTCAAGGTGATGGGTTACCTCTTTGCTTCCAGCTGCTAGAGAGCACGGCAAGAAGCTAAAAATACCTCTAAGCCAACACCTAATGTCACTTCTCCTCACGAGGGGTTTCTGCAGTTGCCACGAGGATCTTAAGCAACTGCACAGGGGAGGGGATAAATCTCTTTATTTTTGTGAATAGAGGGGGAGGCGCCCAGGAGAAAAATCCCTCTATGAAAAAGCTGTGCAGCCTCGTGCTTTGATGCCTGGGTTGAAAAAGCTAAATGTCCACGGATTTAGACCAGCCAATGGTCTGTGAGTGCTATTTTTGGAAAGCACAGTGCAGAATTATGGCACATGCATCACATGTGAATTGGGAAAGTGCAGGCTATTTTTGGAGCCTGTTTGCATATGTGCTGAGTCAAGGTTTGCACACAGAGCAAGGCTGCACCTAGCATCTCTTAAATCTGCTTTTGCAAGGTTATCAGCTTCCAAGCAAGCTCTGGGTCCCCAAAAAATCCTGTCTCCCTCTGATTTTATTAGCATTGCAGCACTGCAGGGAGATTAATTAGAAAAGACAAAAAATTAAGTGCAAAAGGGGAGGCACAAGGAAAAGGGAAACAATTTAGAATTGAAGGGGGATGGGTAAGTTATTACCTAGGTAAGTACACAAAGCCCAGAATAACATAAAAAAAAATATGGAAAGGCAAGTAGGGCTTGTAAAGAAGGTAGGAGATTTACACCTTGAGCTATTAGTGCTGAAGGAAGCCTATTTACAAGGAGCAACCCCTGGAGAAAATAGGAATTAGGGAAAGAAATTGGAGCAACATTGCATGAATTATAACCAGCCCTGTGCTAGTTTGAAAACAAACCAGTGGGAGATCCCAAGTCAGAAGTGACACCATGCTGGGCAGGGTGGTGGCAGCAGTCCCATTAATTGGTGGCTGCAGCCCTCTTGGAGTGACAGGTGTGGCTCTGTTGAAGAGTCTGGTCCTGCAGAAGGGTCTGGTCTTCCTCTGCAGGTCCTGTGTGGTTATGTAGCTCTTGTCCCCTGGGAATCCAGTAGATAAGGCTGGCTGTGGTGTCCCAAATGTCAGATTTTATCCAGGTAGGAATGCTGGGCTCCTCCCCCTGGGTGGAGCATCTCCCAGTGGGATGATATCATTTTATCAGTCATGAAATGAGACCCAATGGCCCATCAGCAGAATGATAGCCCGTGGTGTTATCAGGGATGAATCATGAAGGAGATAAGGAACACTGCCCCACCTGCTTTAACAGCTTATGAAGATGGTGGTAGAATGCATCCTTTTGGTTCCATCTCACCCTGTAACCTGAGGCAGCCCTGGATTTGGGCACGTGGAAGAAAAGCCCCTGGCTTGCATGGCAAAGGATGCCAGCTGAGGATGACACAAGCCTGCCTGGTGGGGATGGTCTCAGGGGGTGCACTCTGCTCCCAGAGGACACAGGCTTGTGCAGGCTGCCTTCCAGAGCAGTGCTGGCTGTCCTCACACATGATGGACACTCATGGCCACAGGTGTTGCCTTAGCAAGGGATTTTTCTTATCAATCTCCTTGTTTCCAGGAGGCAAAGGCCTCAATGATAGGAGACAATTGGACTGCTGTGGTCACTGGGGGGGACTTGAGGAACTGGTGAGGCCACAGCTCAAATCCTGTGTCCAGTTTCAAGACCTTGTCTTGAAGGTGAGCCTGAGAATGGGTTAAAACAAGAAAAAAACACAATGCAAATGTTGATGTAATTTCCCAATTTGGAAAGCAGGCACAAGCCAAAAAATTGCCAATGTAACAATGCTCACAAAACAAAGAAAATCAGAATTCCCCTCCAGTTTCCAGCTTGAACAAGGTTCTAAAATCTGAGGAAAGGCAGAGAAAAATTGGGCAGAACCCCACTTTTAAGCAGTTCTGTAAGAAATAATTTTTTTTCTTTGACACCATTTTATTCCTCATATAACCAGATAATAGAAAGCATCACTTTTCCAGATCTTAGTTTGGTGTGGTTTCCAGTTAAAACCACTTGGGTTCATCACCTTCCTTTCTGCAACTGTAGATCCCTGCCTGAGAGCTGAGCTTGAGTCTAAATATGACTTGGACCTGCTGGAAATCTGAGTGCCCATTTCACTCAATACTCAGCTCCTGTCCTGGAACTTCGATGAACCCAACCTGAGATTCGTGCTTGTAATCAAACCTAAGCAGAGAGCAGTTTTGCCTGGGTTTTAGTTTCAAATAAGAAGGAGCCCACCTTCCTACCTGTCTTCACCTTGGCCAGGCAGTGGGATGTCTGGATATCTCCTTGCTTATCATCTTAGCTTCTCAGGATATATGATCAGCCTCCTTGTCCTGCAGTTTGTAACCCACCCATTTGTCATAAATCAGATTATTCTGGGTTAGTGTTCCCTGCAGTTGACACAGATACAGAATCACAGAATATCCTGAGTTGGAAAGGACCCTTAAGGGATCCAGCCCAACCTCTGACCCTGCAAAGGACACCCCAACAATCCCACCCTGACCTGGGAGTGTTGTCCAAATGCTCCTGGAGCTCTGGCAGCCTTGGGGCTGTGAGGATTTCCCTGGGGAGCCTGGGCAGTGCTGACACCTTCTTGGGGGAAGAATCTTCCCCTGATCTCCATCCTAATGCTCCCCTGACAGCTCCAGCTGTTCCCTGGGTCCTGTCCCAGAGCAGAGATCAGAGCAGAGCAGAGCAGAGCACAGATCAGAGCTGCCCCTCCTCTTCCTCAGGTGAGGAAGCTGCAGCACTGCTGGGAGCTCTGCCCTCACTCTGCTCTTCTCCAGCTGCACAGACCAAGGGCCCTCAGCCCCTCCTCACATGGCTTCCCCTCCAGCCCTCCACCATCTCCATGCCCCTCCTTTGGACACTCTCTCACAGCTTTAAACCTTTCTCGTGTTGTGGCCCCCAAACCCACCCACAACATTCCAGGTGAGGTCACCCCAGCCCAGAGCAGGACAATGGAACCCCCAGGAGCCTTTCCTGGCACTGCTCCCCAACATCTCTGCCAGTCTGTGTGCTCTCCAGGCTCTGGCAATGACTCTGCCCCGTGTGAGGAGCCTGGCAAGGGCTCCCTTCAGAGCTGTGCCCCACTGATGCCATCGTGGAGGGGTCAGGGTGAGCAGCACCAGCACTGCCCACCCTCACAGCCACCTCTGCAGCAGCATTGCTGTGTGGAAAGCAGAGTGCCTGCCTGGCCCACGCCAGCCTGCCGTGCCAGCAGCCCTCAGCAGCTGCAAACAGAACCAGAGACAGCACACCTTGTTTGTTGTTAGATTCACACAGCACCTCTTGTNTGATATAATAATTATTATTCTATCTAAATTCTTGTTTATTATAATTCTTCCCAGGACACTCAGAAGGATTTTGTGATTCCCACAGTTTGTGGCAGCAGAGTGGCACATTTTCCACTGGAGAAACTGAGCTGCAACAAATCAAAAATTCTTTGCAGAGGTCAGTCCTACACGCAGGAACAGTGGCTGCACTGTTGTACAAAAGCAATGATCTTGTTATTTTGGTGTTTTCTATATTGCTTTGCAAAAGTCACGTGAAAAAATCGTTGTGTTTGCAGCCTCTGTGCTCTCAGATTGCCTTAACTGTCTGAGCCCTTGTGTCTGAAGAAATATGCCACAGTCTCAGGGGGTTATATAGTGCTCACAAACAGGTGGCTATCAATAAATTATTACTTAAAACCCCAGTTACGTTAGCCTGAATAGATCAGGTAAATAAATTGCAGTCTATTCTGCTTCTGGATATCTGCATGTCTCAGATGCTGGGTGGTCTGGGAGGAACAGTCTCATCAATACCTTTAAAATGGACTTGAATAACTGACTTTGAATATTCTGCTTCTTTCAACTGTCTGACCACTAGACTTCATTTTTTGTAAGAGATTACTGAATTCACAAGGTTTCAAACTGTAGCTTGACTAATAACTCTCATAAGCAACGGGGCTCTTGGTACAGGATTTTTGGTTTCAAAATAAACACCACTCCTACTTGAGACAATGTCAGTGCTAAATGTGTCCCACTAGGTCCCTCTCTCTTGAGAGGACACAGCAAAAACTTCAGGTCCTTGACACAACCAACTCTTCTAGAGCAACAAGGTCTGAAATAAATAATCAGTGATCTTCCTAGGGAATCCCAGAGGTGCTTGGGGAATTACAGCATGGAGTGTAGTTCTCTTCTGCAGCAGGAGCTGAAAGTCAGAGCAGGGACATCCTCATCAGTCTCAGATGGCATCAGATGTCCATGATTAAGCAACTTCTCTGAGCCATGGAGATCCCAATGATGGCCACCAGAGCCAAGAGGGGGCTCCTGCTTGTCTGAAGCAGTGTTGGCTGGGGATCAGCTGTGTCCCTGAGCTGCAGGAGCCAGCACTGCCTGGATTCCCTGCATCTGCAGACCCAACCCAACCAAGCAGCCTGCAATACAGGCACTGCCACTGGCCTGGTTGGCATCTTGGGCTCAGCCTCTCCCCAGCTGAGATGGCAAATGAGGTTGGGTAAATATAATGGTGTCCATGTTTTCACTGGTCAGGGATGGAAGAATGAATAGAGAACAGAAAGAGCTACACAGGCAGTCTGAGGAAGAACTGGAACATCACTAGCAGGTATTCCATGGAGATTGAAAATACTGGTTAACACTTTGGTCAGATGTGATCTGGAATGTCCCATATATCACAATGGCAGCTATAGCAGACCCCTCCCAAGACTCTGCACTGTGAATTTCTCTTGGCTGAACATGTGAATAATATACATCAACAATAACTAAGCTTTTGGGAGGAGGCACAACTCTGTGATGCTGGTCTTCATATTTGGAGTGGAAATGGCTCTGCTGAAAGTGATAAAAAACCAGTAGTATTTGAACCTGGCCTGGAACATGCCCTCATCTCCATCTGGGTGGCAGGAACGGTGACCACTTCCACTGCATGGCACCTGGGCCATTAAACACCTCCACAGTTAAGGGCAGCAGAGTTGTTTTATGGGCAAGGATCCAGCCAAGAGTGCTTGAAACACATCAGGAGCATTGCTGACTTCATTAAGACTGCAGGTTTAAACAGCTGCTTGAGAGCCCTGGTGGATGAAGCTTTACATATCTAACAAAGAGCCCTGAAGGCCGAGGCCTGCCTCTGAAAGTAACTTTATTTGGTTTAAACCATCCATCACATTGAAATAATGCTGTTGTTGGGTAGGAGACACGACTATTTTTATGGCTGTGTGTAATATTTTCCACTGTCACCAAAGTGCCTTTCTGAGTGATAAATGTGCAGATTTCCTGCTTCCCTGGGCCTGAAGGAGCAGAGGAGGGATGGTGGGATGCAGTGCCTTCTCCCTGTTTGTACAAGCAGTGCTGGGGGAATGGGGGAAGTGCCCGGGCTGGAAACTGCTCAGCCTGCAGATGCCCTCTGGCAGGAGGCACATCAGCAGGCTGATGCAGAACAGGAATTTCTTGTTTACACAGCTCACCAAATGCGTGGAATTGGCTCCATCTTCCCACGTGTGTGTGGAAATGGGAATGCTGCACCTGCTTAACTCATTGTAGCCTTCAGAGAAACCAAAGTCTTCTCACTGTCCTGACATCACCTTTCTCTTGCCTGGAAGGACTGCTGTAACCTGGGCCTGCATGACACAGTGGCAACTGTGCAGCACAGCTCAGGGCTAGAAAGATCAAGGGAATTAGGCTATAAATGGAAATGGAGGACTGATTCTATGTTGTAACTTGCTGAACATTTGCTGGGAGAAGTTTCACAGAATCATAGAGTGTCCTGAACTGTAAAGGAACCACGAGAATCCTGCAGTCCTGCTGCTGCATGGGACGATCCAAGAATTACCCCGTGCCCAAGAGCGTTGTGCAAACACTTCTTGAGCTCTGTCTGGCTTTGTGCAGTGAGCACTGCCTGGGGGAGCCCAGTCAGTGTCCAGCCACCTTCTGGGGGAAGAACCTCCTCCCAAAATGCAGCCCACCCCTTTGCTGACACAGCTCTGTAAGAGCTTTGGATCTTCCTGCTCTTGTGGTGCCCAGAGCTGCCCCAGGACTCGAGGGGAGGCTGTCCCAGCCTGGAGCAAAGCAGGACAATCCCCTCTCTCCTGGCTCCAATGCTGCCTGATGCCCCCAGGACAGGGATATCCCTCCTGGATCCAGGGCACAGCCAGGAGGGTTTTAAACTGTATTAAACAGGCTGTGTTAAACGTGCCTTGTCCCTCCCTGAGGTTACCAGAGTGACCATTATAATTATTTCAGGGATGATCTCTTCCTCTGGTCACATGCTAGTGCTGCAGTTTTCCTAGCCAAGGCCCCTGCAATCATCTGATGGCTTCACAAGGAAATTTAATCCACAGGATGGGAAGGTCCATGGAGCAGTGTGTCCAGGTGAAGCCACACTTTGCCTAGCTACTGGTTTTTTCCAAGTCAGTAGTGACAGAGAGGGCTGTAAAGCATGAATGTGTGGTGCCTGCTCTGTTAGCTGAACTGGAAATTCAGTTTTGGCCTCATATCTTTGTTTGCAAGGTGGGAGTTATGAAATTTGCCCACAGAGCAAATTCTGGTGAAGAAAAAATATTTCCCTTTGAAGGGAGTAAAAAGGATATTTTGCAATATACCTGTGCAAACCTATGGGAAGCCAGAATAAGTCCTGTGAAAAGTGGGAGCAGGTCACAAAATCCTCATGCACACACAGCTTAACAAGGCAGCACAACCTTTGTGCACTTTCCCTCAGCTTAAAAAAAAAAAAAAAAGAACCTGCTCGAGATTTCTTACACTGGCAGAGTTTTTTTACCCGTAGTGGGAGTTTGTTTACTTTTACACATTTGTAGAAGGTGTGAAAGAGCTTTTGTGGCAGAGATGCTGGTAGTGAGGTAATTCCAGGCAGAGTGGGGAACGTGACAGTCCTGCTGTCAGCCCTGGATTCACGGTGCCTGTGCTTCCCACACCTACACCAAAGCCCTCTGTCCCTAATCCTCCTGCTCTCCCACCCCTCAGACTCACTCCAGACCATCTCCCCGGCAGAATAAAAAATGGGAAGCACAGCCTGGGGGATTCCTGCAGCTGTGCTCATCACTGCTTCCCTCCCAGCCTGAGGAAAAGGGCAGGGAAGGAGTGATGAGCCCCTACTCCTGAAACAGCCCCCAGAGGTAGAGATTTGGGGTTCATTTTACATTGGTGGGTGCCACCTGACTGTCTGCCACATCCTGCAGTGGAATTTGAAGGATTTGGGGGCTGATGTGAGTGATAATGTTTCCTGATAATGCTGGAGAGCAGCAAGCAATGGGCCCAGCTTGGCTGGGGGGATGTCACACTCTGCTGTAGGGTCTGATGCTCTCTGCTTGCAGTGGGAAGGCAGCCTGTGTGTGCTCTTTGCTTCCCCTTCATGCTCTAGCAGGCCAGAAAACCTTTGGAAGTGCACCAAGAGTGAGTGTGTGTGTTAGAGGACCAAGCCAGCTGTGGAACTAAATATTCCACATGCAGCACCTTGGGTGAAAGGCAACCTCCTTTGAGCAGGTTCTAAAGTTAACTGGAGCTAGGATGGGAACCTAAGTAATGCTCTTCCTTGTTCCCTGAATTCTTCCCTGCTTCTGAGTAGCCATGCCTGTTCCTCACCTGTATTGCCAGCTCTTCAGGACTGAGCTGATGGATGCAGGGTAAGCAGCACATTCCTTTGTGTCCCCAGTAATGCATGAATCAATGAAGGTCAGTTCTTGATCCATTTTATGACCACTAACTAACCTGAACTCAGAGCTGCTGTCAGCTGCATCCAAACAGCTTCTGGTACTGCAGGACCAACCCTTACCACCCTGGATGAGCATCCTCCTGTTGGAATCCAAGATTTTGGCTTTGGTCAGTGAAATTCAGTAACTCTAGATCATGTTCCTGTTTGGTCTTCTGACCTTGGTGTTACTGTTTGCCAGCTACTCCTTGAAATTTAGTAGTACTATTATTCTGTCCCCACAGAATTAAATGAGCCCCTCTTCTGCTCTGTGGAGAATCATTCTGCTCTAGCCATATTCCCTATTCTGCCAAAATCCAGAAACTTCCTTTAAAAAAAAGCACAGCTTTCATTTCTAGTTTGCATTAGGGATAAGACCACAGGGAGGGGGAAGTGCCCATGGTTGAATTCATGGCTTTGATTCGACAGGCATCATCCTGGAAGAAGGAGCTTGTGGTGGAAATGAATCCATGCAGGTGTCAGAATCCAGACCCTGACACCAAAGCAGGCCAAGTGTGAGGTATGAAGCTTGTTCCCTCAAAAAATGAGACACCCTTTCTCTATCCTACTGAGAATCCACTGCCAGAAATGTGATGAATATTCTCTTCCACCTGAGGAGGTCCCATGGATTTATTTTTCCCTAGCAAGAAGAATCTTTGTGCTCTTTATTCCCAATCATATGGCCAGATTAATGTGTATGTCTTTTTCTGCTTCACACCAAACTCTGCCTTCTAAACTTTGCTTTGCAAAGGAGTTGTTTTCACATCATCTTTTCCCCCTGTTGTCCTGTGTCTTCTGCACAGCAACCTTTCTTTGACTCTAATGTGTTTTAAGCAAGTCTTTGATAAACCAGAATAGCAGCTGTCAAGGGATTCATGTTTTTCCTTCTGCAGCATGAACCAAAAGGAAGAGAAGCAGCCCAAAGGAGAACATTTGTGCTCAGTGCAGAGACAAAAAAAAAAAAAAAACCCTCAAGAAACAAATAGAAAAATAAGTGGCAGCACAAGAATTTCATCCAACTTTCACTGTTCTCCAGGGTGGTTACAAATCAACTGGAAAAATGCAGCCAAACATTGTCATCCTTGTTGGTGACAGATATGCTGAGCACAGGTCATTTACAAATCTTCCTTTGTTTGTACTACTTAGGGGCATCTGCTGAATTGATTTTAATTTCTTCTTTTTTTTTCTCTTTAAATACCTACTGGCAATAATTCACAGATAGCTTTAGATCCAGACAGCAGTAAGAGAAGGTAATTTATCACTTTTTTAAACTAACACCGTGCTTGGACTGATGGCACTGAGGAGTGCATGGAGAAGTAGTGGCTTTCATTAGGCCAGATGATAAAATTGGAAAACCCAGGCAAGCTCTCTGTCACACAGTCCCCTCATCACACTGAGTGCTCAGTTTATTTTCGTGTTCCTCCCATGTAATACCACTGCAAATCTGCAGAAATCAATAGAGTTACATTAGCATAAAATTAGGAGCCCCAGCAGTAAATCATGCCATGAGTTGTTGTTGATGAGCTCCCAAGCAGAGCTTTATTTCCTGCAAAGGTCAGGGTGATGGATTGGGCAACAAATTTTACCTCCTCTGCTGCCTGTTTGTTGCTAAATGGCCTTTCACAAAGCAGCCAAACAGGACATTTCTTACCCTCCCCACAAGCTGGAGGTTTTCTGAATTGTGTAAGATAAAAGCAAGGTTCTCCATCCTGGATTTGGCAGCAGGGCTGTCCCTGTTGCATTAAACCTGTGTGTGGCTGGGAGCATCCCTGTGAGCTGGGAGGTCCCTGCCTGTGCTAGGGAAGAGCTGGCATGGAGTGACCTTTCCCAGCTGGTCTGAGCTCCAGGCTGCAGGCAGTCATCTCCTGTTCAGGAGCAGCCATCAGCTCTGAGCCCTGCCTGGCTCCTCTGAGCACAGAGCTGCCCCAGTCGCTGACCAGAGGGGAAGTTTGGTGCCATTCCTCACTCATGTCCTTTCCCTGCCTCCAGCAGAGCTATCCCTTGTTCCTGTGACACAGATAGAAACACACAGCAGCACACACAGGGGTTCAGGCAGAGAAGAGATGAACTCTCCAGTTTATTGCTGACCTCGTATCTCTCAGTTTCTGGACAATGAGCAGAGATTGGACAGAGAAGTTCCCACCTCTCCATCTCCACTGGTCACTTGAGAAGTCCATCAGGTGATATCTTTTCACAGAGGAATGCAAACATGATCCTTGTTTATCTTACAATTCATGAGAACTGACTGCATTATACCAAAACAAATCAGCAGGCTGATTTTCAGGGACAACAATCCCTGTCTGCCAAGAGTCCCTCATGGACAGCAACACCTTCAGTTTTACACTCCTTGCTAAGGTAAAGAGGATTTCAGAGAGCTGGAAGATGAGGAAGCAATGAAATGAATATGCACAACCCATTTGATCTAAGGAGCATTTATGGTTTTGGAGGCATTTAGCTGGTGGAAGCTTTGAAGAGAACCAGAGTTTGCTGAAGTCAGCAGCCAGGGACACTGTATTTGAGGGGATGAGCAGCAAACTTAGATCTGACTGGCTTAAAGTCCACACTGAGGGCTGCAGTGGTGTCCTGGGTTGAAGAAAACCCAGAAGATGTGACCAGAAGCATGTACTCCATCACAGCTGTGAAACTGGGGCAGGGCTGTGGGGATCCTCTGTTCATGGGGAAGATGTTAAAAACCAGCTGGGGCAGTTTTCTTTATCTCCTCCAGGACCCATCCTCCCTCCAGGGGTTATTTCTGCTCATGGGCCACTGAGTGTCATTCCATGGCTGATAAACTGACACCATCCCATGGGAGATGCTCCACCCAGGGGAGGAGCCAAGCATTCCCACCTGGATAAAATCTGACATTTGGGACACCAAGCAGCCTTTCCCACTGGATTCCCAGAGGGAGACCAGGCCTGTCTATCACCACTGGACCTTCAGGGGAAATCTCCCCCTTTCCACAGGATCCCTGCTCCCACAGAGCCACACCTGCCACCCCAGCAGGGCTGCAGCCCCCATTCAATGGCTCTGCTGCCAACACCCCGAGCCACAGGGGCAGCTTGGATCCTGACTCTGTCAGTGGTCTGGTTATTCTGTTCCTGCATTTTTATTTTAATTCTCCTAATAAAGAACTGTTATTCCTATTCCTGTATCTTTGTTGAGAGCCCCTTCATTTCAAAATTACAATAATTTAGAGGGAGGGGGTTTACATTCTCCATTCCAAGGGAGGCTCCTGCCTTCCTTAGCAGACTCCTGTCCTTCAAACCGAGACAAGTGGCCAAGCAAAAATGACCTGGGATGACTGTGTGAACTTAAGGATGAAGCTTTGGGATTCCACATCATAAATTCTCTGACCTTGTGCAAACAGCAAGCATAAAAAAGGGGTGACAAGCTGAAGGAGAGTGAAGGATTGGGCAGAAAGTCCAAAGACACCATGAAATTCAAAATTTCACCCCTTCTGCCACATAATGTCCAGTCCTTCCTCTGCATGTGGACTTTTTGTGGAACAGTGAGCCCGAGCTCCTGGGCTCCATGAGGAGTGCCTCTGGGTGAAAAGCCAACACTGCTGTGGTGGATAAGATTCACATTTCTTCAGAGTGGGTGTTTTATTTTTACAACCTCCTTTCCTGACCCTTAAGGACTTTCTAAGACACAGCTTGGGAGTGTTAGTCTATGGAAATTGCTCCTACAAGCCTGACCTCAAGCCTTATGACTGTCCAAACCAAATATAAACCCCATTAATTTTTTTAAAATTTTTTTTCCTCGGCCACAGAAGCACTCAGGAGCCCAGACCAGTAGGCCCTGGAATCCAGGCTGAAAACACAGCAAACTATTCAGACTGCTTCCTTGAGAGGTCACAGGGAAGACAGAAATCTTTTAATTAGCATCTTAAATATTTGTACAGCGTCAAAGAACATTAACATGGAAAAACAGAGGCCTGAGAAGCTGAAAAATGCCAGAACTGGAGTAATTTGTGCTACACAGAGGGTTTAAAACTTTTGCACTGGGACAGGGGCAAGCTGTGAAGGTTTCCTCTGAGGTTTGAGATCTTGCTCTGCCCTCTCCAACTCCAGAGGCATTCCTGTGCCTCACTCCTCCCTTCTGCAGCCGCCCTGCTTTCCATAAATAATGAAATATTCATTGAGGCACGGACCTGAACCTCAGTTTCCCACATCCTGTGTGAATGCCTGAGCAACAGCGCTGTCAAATCAATCTCTTGCAAAACGCTCTCCTCTCTCAGCAAGTGTTTAAGTATTTATGCAGGTTAGAGACACTCCAGCAGGGCAAACTGTGAAACACCTGCCCTGGGCTACAAAGATCCCTTTGGATGGGGCTTTGCCCAAGTAAAGGAGGGACAGGAGGCTTAAGATGAAGTTTCCTGCCTAATCCGGGTGTTGAGAGATAAACCCACTTGTTATAAACAAGGAAAATAGACTCTTTGACACCAGTTTTTATCAGGGTTTTTCTCCTGGACCCTGGATTCTGCTTCCCCAGAGTTTTCACTGAATGAAAACATTGCCATGAAAGGTTTCTTTATGCCATGGTGATATTTTATAGCAGAAATTTTACTGAAAACTCCTTAAATAACAACACAGACTTGGGTTTACGGCAGCCCTGGCATGCTAGTTAAATGAACAGCAAGCAGCACACACAGACCAACCATCTTCTGCACAAGGCTTCTGCAGGGAATAGAAATTCCTCTTTTATTGGGGAAGGGGCAGGGAGAGGATCCCAGCTTTTATCTGCTGGATTTCATATCTGTGGTGGGAAGAAGAGCAGGGCTTAAGAGCTAAAGCTGTGTTTGCAGACAGAGTGACCAACCCCAGACTGGGTGTCTCCTGAAAAACCAACCCAGTGGGAGTCAGCCCAGTCCTAACAGGGACTGGGTGACATTTCCAGCTTTGCCTGTAATGACCTCGTTTGCCAAGCTGGATGCTGCCTCCTTCATGGAGTCTTGGAATGGTTTGGGTTGGACCTTTAAGATCAGCCAGTTCCAACCTCCTGCCAGAGCAGGGACCCCTCCCAGGTTGCTCAGAGCCCCATCCAGCCTGGGACACTCCAGGGATGCAGGGGCAGCCTCAGCACCCTCACAGGGATGAATTCCTTCCTGATATCCAATCTAAACCTCCTCTCTGTCAGTGTGAGGCCGTTCCCACACAGCTCTGCCAAAGGGTTTGTAAATTGGCTGGGAGGGAGAAAGGGAAGTGAGGAAATGGAAAGGAGGTATTAGTGAGAGAAGATAGTGAAAGACACACTAGTAACAAAGAGGGATGACAGAAAAGAAGAGAAACCCTTTGGCAAAGGGAGTTAAACTCTTTTACAGCTTTTCCCTCAGAAGGTACTGAAAGTTAAACCCACTTTATGCAGCAGCACAGGGCATGTTCCAATATTTTGGCCATGTCTCAGGTGGATCCACACCTGGACTCCCCACTGAAAATCATGGAGACCCTGTTGGCACCAAGCAGACACTGCAAGAAAAATGCAGGATTACCCTTGTTGTGGGCTGATTGCAAAGCTTGGAGGTGCTTGTCTGAGGGCAGGGATGCCCCTGGACTCCAGGCTGGAGTCTCAAGTTTTTATAGGAGCAAAACAGAGCCCAGAGCCACAGGTACCAGAGATGCCCTTGGAGAGAACTCAGTTTGTACAGCACTGCCTTGGGTTTCCTGCTTGGAGATTCCAAACCTTCCCAGGGCTGCTTTTCACAGCCTGATCTTTGATGAGCCTGGAGATGCAGGGGGGCACCTGTTGGATACCTGATATTGGTGTGGGAAAGCTTAAAGGTCATGGCAAAGGGGGATACCAGGGTAGCTCTGAGGAGGAAGGAAGGGATGCTGAGAGTGCAAGCCAAGCTGATGGAAACAGAAAGGGGAAGCCAGGAGACAGTGAAGGAGGATTTGCAGCAGGGTGGGGTATGGAGGAAAGTGAATTTGGGTAAATAAAAATGCTATGAAGTGGGAGGGAAGGGCTGAGGTTGAGAACAGAATGAGAAAGAAGGGAGCAGACAAGAGAGGGAGCCTGCAGAGCCGACTTTTGTATGGCTAAATGAAGAGCCTGGGACTCAGAGACAGAGCTCAAAGAGAAATCCAGGGTGTGCAAAGGAAAAATGGAGCATTGAAGCACGTGGGGCAGGGGGATTGCAGGGAATGGGTGTCAGTCACAACACTTTTATTTCCGTGAGAATGTAAAAGTCCTGAGACAGGAGTCCTATCAGTTCTCTGACTTCGGAAGCTCCTGCTAAGGTGCTTGGCAAATTCACCACCAGGCATTGGTGCTAGGAGATGCACACCTTCAGGCTGCCTCATTCCCAGCGAGTGGTGCTCCGGGGTGGGGACAGAAGGACTGATTCAATACAAATAAATTCAAAATGCTGCGATTCAACCGCTGGAGAATTTTCTCCCCGTGTGGGAAAGCAGCATCCTAGTCTAACACAGAGCTGCGGGTGCCCCCTTCCCTGCTGTAACACAATCCATCCCATCCTCACCGGGTCATCTGTTACAGTTCTTGTTAGTGGAGGTTCGTCCCTTTATTGCCATTAACTGCCCTGTGTAAACAAGACCTGCAAGCCAGAGGCAAGAACAAAAGACTTCCCAACCCAGCCTGAATGTCAGACTGCTGCACGTTCCCGCTGGTGCCAGTGATAACTTTCTGGCTGATTTTAGTGGCAGCAGAGTCTAGGCTGACTAAAAGTAACTTCCAGAAACAGCATCTTCAGAGAACATTTTTCTCTTCTGCTCCCCACCCCCAAAGTGGTTGTTGTTCTCCTTCTTCAAGGACAAATACACAAAGTCATTATCAAAAAATGCTGTGACAGTGCTATAGAAGTTCAGTCTCCAGAAGGGTATAAATATAAAATATATTTCTTGTGAGACCCAGGCTACACGTTACCTTTAGAGAAAGCTGCAGGGGTATGTACAGCTCTCCCAGGACCCAAAGGTTGTTTATAAAATTTGTTTTAACTCTGCTTCAAAGGTGCCTTTGAGCCCGTGCTCTGAAATTCTCCCGCAGGGGGGACAAACCTGGAACCTCAGCAAGTAGGAGGGACCTGGCTGAGTGTTGTCTGCACCCTACAACCCCACGGCTTCAGGTGAGGGGGGCTTGTGCAGGAGGTTCAGAGCCTCTCCTCAAGCAGCCTGCAAGGGCTTGAGAGGGCAGCACTTCATTAATTCAGCACTGCAGCTTTCTGCACATTTATTTTTTTTTTTTTTTTATACGCTGCTAATAATCTGCTAACATTTTCCAACTTCACCTCGGAGGTTTTAATGCTGTCAGGCTCTACACCCACTTTTGCCAGAAGAAAAATTCATTGTAGCTTTTTATGTTGAACTTGTATCCTCAGAAAGCAGCACAGCAGCTTCCCCTTTCCAGCAGGAATATTCTGCCCTTCAAAAACCAGTTTCTTTGTCACCAGCATGGGCAAAGGTGGGACTTGATGACCTTAGAAATCTTTTCCAACCTAACTGATTCTGAGATTCTGTGGCTTATAATGTTTTCTATGTTTTTAACCTCTAATAATCCTGTCTGATGGCAGAAATTGTGGATCTTTTGGCATTCAAAGAGTTTGCAAGGCAGATGGGCTCCTTGTATTCATATGAAAAACTTGACTTGTGCTCCCTCATCATCCATGGCTTTTCATCTGGGGGCTTTTTGGGACACAGAAACACACCTTTGGAGAATCAGCATTGGAATGAGTGGAAGGGAAGCATTTCCATGTGGCAGGCTGGGTACAGCACAGCCAGAGTGGTGGCAGAGATGCACCAAGTCACATTAGATCTTAATTCTTTACATTTCATACTGCACTGGGGAGAAATACCATCCCTCCACCCTGTAAGCCCACTGCAAATCTACCCCTGTGTGCAAAAGTTGCAGCTCTTCATGAGGCACTGCAGGAAAAACAGAACAAGATTTCTGGTGCATGGGACAGAGCTGCCCTTAGGCAGTGTTAACTTGTCTTACTGACATTTAAATGGCCTAAATCAAGATGACAGAGATGTTAGTGGCATGATGTGAAGAATTGTTCTGTAGAGGAATGCGTTGTTCTTTAGAACAATTTATATTCAGCACAGAGAATTAAGCATAAGTGGGTTTAACATGAGGATCACATGTCATCATTTTCCAGCTCTTATTATCTGTGGTGTGACTAATGCAGGATTACTCCTCATCGGTGCTCATGACTAACTTATCCCTGTCCTGTAGCCTGCTGCAGAGCCTTGTTCCAAACTGCCACTCAGAACCTTGACTGCTGCTCCATCTGCCACAGAAACAAAGTGCCCAGAGTGTGTCCAGCCTCCTCTTCCTCATCCTGGGACAGCACGTGGGCATTTCCCACAGAGGCAGAGAGCACAGGTTCCCTTCCTGGGGAAATCCAGCTCAGGAGGGCACTGCCTGCTGGCTCTTCTCCACCATTCCCTGTCCTGTGAGGGGTGTGATGCTGCCCCCAGCCCTGGATCCAGCCCGGGGAGCACAGGGAGCTGCTGGAGCCTGAGCAGGGACAGCCAGGGCAGCAGGGGCTGGAGCAGCTCTGCTGGCAGCAGAGGCTGAGGGCACTGGGATGGGTCAGCCTGCAGAGGAGAAGGCTTTGGGGTGACCTCAGGGTGGCTGCAGAGCCTGCAGGGAGCCCAGGAGAGATGGGCAGAGACTCTGGACAAGGGCTGGGGTGACAGGACAGGGGAATGGCTGCACACTGCCAGAGAGCAGGGTCAGGTTGGATCTGGGGCAGGAATTGTTCCTGTGAGGTGCTGAGGCCCTGGCACAGGGTGCCCAGAGCAGCTGTGGCTGCCCCTGCATCCCTGGAGTGTCCCAGGCTGGATGAAGCTCCAAACATCCTGGGACAGTGGAAGGTGTCCCTGCCATTGGAACTGGCTGAGCTTTTAGACCCCTTCCAACCCAAACCATTTTGTCATTCCATCATCACTGCTGGAAAGCCTTAAAATTCCTCAGAGGAGCCTCAAGGACAGGCACACTTGCTCCTGCATTTTGTGTTGGGTAAGGAAACAGCTGGTGGGACTGCAGTGGATCTACAGAGCTGCAGGGATTGGCTCAGGTCACTCTTGTCCTGCTGCTCTGGGTGTTTGCATCCCAGAAGATGCTGCAGAAACTGGTACTAGATAAATAGCAAATATATTTTATTAAGTATGGTTCTTCACTGCTCCAGGATAGAAGTAGTGAATGAGTGCTGGACTATTTCCACACTGAATGTCATGACTAAAGGAGATTTGTACGTTCAAAATTATCTTCAGTGTCAAGAGAATGGACTTTAAAAGCTGGGGAAAATGTATTCTGAGGAAATAATGAAATTTTTGCTTCCACTTGGTTTTGGAGAACTTCTGGCCAACTCAGGCCATTTTACAGGGAGAAATATTGACATTTATTCCAACACACAAATTTTACAAAAAGCCTGAATAAATCCCTGGGAAAAACTGGGGAAAAAAATAAAAAAAAACATTTCTTCTGAGAACCAGTGGTTTAGTCAAATGTTTATTATGCAATTTTTTAAACCTCACCATTTGAGCAGATATTACATATATTCATTGAACAGCTCCACTTAAAATCAGGTATGTTCCAAATCCTGCTGGTTATCAGAATCCTGAGTCAGTCACTAATAAACTTGTCTCCAGTGGGGTTAGCCAAATCCACCCAATTTCAGAACATTTTTCCACAGTACAATTTGTTAATACTGTCACGCTTAGTGCAAAGGTCTCATGATAGAGGATAATGTATTAATTGTAGTTTAATCCCACTACTTCTTGATTAAAGTGAAAGTAGGTAGAGCCTTTAAAATTCCATCTGAAACATCAGAAAGTCTTCATTTTGTTTTTTTTTTTTCCTCCCACATGCACTAAAAGAGAGGCTTCCATTTGACCTGGAAAATCAAACTTTAAAGGGAGGAACAGGGAGCTATTGTTCCCATTTCCATTACCTTCAGGTTTCGAAGTAAAATGGCAAATAAATAAATTATTAATTAACAACATGATTTCAGGCAAAACCTGAGTAGGAGTTCCCTCTTTCTATTTGGCAATTAAATTAATTAGCCCCTTATCCTGCAAAGCTTAATTGCGTGCCTGAGTCATGTGAGACTGGATGTTCACACCGAAGGTTAAATTCACTTTTTTGGGGGGCTTGCAGTGCTGAGCTTCCCTGGGCTGGGGCAAGGCAGCAGACACACAGGCAGGGTTTAATGGGATGAGAGAAGAGGGGAAAAATCCCCAGCTGCCAAGGGCTGGCAGGAGGAGGGTGGCTGAGCTCATGAGCATGACTGCAAGGGAGGCTAATGGCTTTCACTTGGCTGGCACAGTGCCCGTGGGAGATGGCAGAGGGTGCAGCTACAACTCGTGCCTCGTCCAATCCCCCTGAAAAGCAGACATTTGCAAGGTGTTCACACCGAAGGTTAAATTCACTTTTTTTGGGGGCTTGCAGTGCTGAGCTTCCCTGGGCTGGGGCAAGGCAGCAGACACACAGGCAGGGTTTAATGGGATGAGAGAAGAGGGGAAAAATCCCCAGCTGCCAAGGGCTGGCAGGAGGAGGGTGGCTGAGCTCATGAGCATGACTGCAAGGGAGGCTAATGGCTTTCACTTGGCTGGCACAGTGCCCGTGGGAGATGGCAGAGGGTGCAGCTACAACTCGTGCCTCGTCCAATCCCCCTGAAAAGCAGACATTTGCAAGGCTCAGAGCACTGCAGAGGCTGAGGAGAGCTGCAGGGAGAAGGAATTTTGTTAAAAAACTCTGTTCCATAAATATTCTGTCTTTCTGGTTTGTTTACGGACAACGCTGCCTGTTTTGTATTTTATATTTTTTTTTACTTTTTAATTTGGACAGTTGTTTTTTAAAAGCTGCTGTTTCCTGGCATTGGAGCTTCTTTTTCCACGTGTGTAAGGAAGGCAGGATCAAATCCCACTTTTACCTCAGCTGCTGTGTGCTGCTAGCCAAGGCTGATATGTCCAAATTTCAAGTGTGTATCCCCTGTTGTGTGTGATCAATCCATGGCTCATTTTCCCATAAAACATCCTCTCTACCTACTGGGATTGTAGGATATTTAGGCAGGGACTCATCTGGACTGCCTGGTTGCTACCACAAACCAATATATTAAAAATTCACTACCTTACAGCAATGTTAAGAATCAACAGATAAATTATCTGCTTCCTTAACTTTAGGAAAGGGCACAAATATTCAAAGCTTTAAAAGTCAAAACTGCCTGAGAGGAGATGTAGGTATAAATCTATAAATCACTTTTTTTTTTTTTTTTTTTTGTGAGAGGGAAAAAAGGTAATTATTACAAAGAGAACTCTAAAATAAAAAAATATGACCTTCAAGAACTAAAAATGTGATTCACAGAGAGGGGAATACAGGGAAGAACAATAAGAAAGCTATCAAACAGCAGTTACATCATCACCTGTTCCCTGAGGACTCCTCAGACTTCTTGAGGAATTTCCTGGTGATAAATTCCTGCTGTGACCCCAATCCTATCCCATGATTTATGGGCACAGAATCACAGAAGGGTTGGGGTTGGAAGGAGCCTGTGGAGCTCCCCCAGTCCAACCCTCCTGCCAAGGCAGGGCCACCCTCCACCCTAAAGGGAAATACTGGGGGTTTTCTGGCTTAAAATTTACATGGGATGACTTTAAGTCTGCAAGTCCTATGGGCACCTCCTACAAAATGGGGTTCTTCAGTTCTGTCAAGAGAAAAAGCTTCTGGATAAAAATAAATGACACTTTTCTCTGCATTTCCTGACATGCTGCTTACTCTACTGTTTAACCTCCTGCCTTGCCTTCAGCATCTTCCCTCCTCTGGTCAGAATCCATGGTTTTACAGGCACATTGCTGATGCCTTAAAATCCCTTTGTAGCTCCTCATAGAAGAGGTGATGGAGTACTATATTCATTGTTTGCTTGGTTGATTAAAAACCTTGGTAGGTAAAAGAAAAAATCTACTCAGGCTTAAAAATTTACTTTATATTAAGTTAAAAAAAAAGAAAAAAAAGGAAAAAAAAAAGAAGAGAGATTTCTCCAATCTGGAACAAAATGTTTCATTGCAGCAACAACAAATAGCAGTATTGAATACAAATTTCAGATTGAAATGGTTCACAATGAAAATTCTGAACTCAGGTTGGGGGAATATAAGAAAATTTCCTCCATCTGATTTGCCTTAGAGGGGGTTGAAAATCCGAGTTAAAAACCTAATTTTGATGAGCAAGTGCTTAGCTTTGGGTTCAAAAGACAATTTGACAGCAAATGCTTTCTCCACACTCGTATTCCCAATTCCAGGGGCGTCCTGTGTTTGGGACTCCTCCCTCTGAGGAGCTCGTGTTGAGAGCCATGCTCTGCACTGGATGCATTAAAATCTCCCTTACACACAGCAAATCCAGGAGCTCCACTGGCCTATAAACCCTGGAAATTAATGACATGACAGCCCCAGGAAATAGTGCCTCAGCTAGGCAAGAGCCTCCTGGGAGGAACTCATTACTGGAGTTACAGTAAATTGCCACTGAGTGGATGCTGCAGGAGCTTCCCACACTTCATAAGCTTGATCTTGTCTGATTTCAAGGGCTAAGTGAGTTTTGGCATGATGAAATACTAGGAGCTGTGGCCATCTGAGAACTCTTGGATTTCCAGGCTTCTCCCACACACTTGTGGGCAGAGCAGAGCACAGAGAGCATTGCAGCAGCTTTCCACAGGTTTTGGTTGTTGGTTTGTGGTAAATAAAAGTCCAGCTGCTGAGCTAGGCAAGTGTATTCCAGTGGGGCCCCTGCTGCTCAGATTTTAGGCTGGTTATGTACATCTGTGAGCTACTGGGGTTTGGGGGATGTAGGAAGCCATACTACAGATATTTTATTTTTGGGCCCTTGCAGGCTTAGTGTATTTGACTAAATATACATCAAGAAAGAAGCCAAGCTTGAACAGCTGCTTGCTTTGCTGGATAAGACTTATATTTTCATTTTAAAATCTATTTTTTGCCTGTCTTAATGTTAACTGGTGTAACAGCAAAGTTAACTATCCTGAAAACACCCCGCCCTGAGGTGTCACCTCAAAAAGCTTTTTCAAACTGAAATTAAATCAGTCAACAATTCAAGTGCCATAAGGACAAAAGGTGTCTCATGTGTCACACCAGATTAGACAAAGTGTTTTGTGCTGGCCACAACTTCCCTTTTCACCACCGCAGTGTTTGCCTCGTTCATTCTTGGAAAAAAGCTCAAAGTTAAACTCTGAGCTCTAGGTGTGAAAGTTCAGAATTGCAGCTGTCACCCAGAGAGGATGGCAAATTCCCCTTCCCTCTTTCCGAGGGGCTGGTGAAGGAAAGGAGAGCCCTGCATGGGCAGTGTCCCCTTGTGCTGGCCAGTTCAGACACAGTTGGTGTGGATGCAGCACTGATGGAGAACAAGGGGTTGCTGCTCGTTTTTAGGAAAATTAGCTGTGTCCACCTGTGGTCTTGCACTGCTTAACTGCCTGTTTTTAAAGATATTGGTAGCAGAGAAATTAACTGTAAAAAAAAACCCAACAAATGCTGCCTCAGTAAGATTTCAAGTGCTGGTGGGGAAACAATGGGAAAATATATTAAACACAACATTTCCTGGCTGGCACACCCAGGATTAAATTTATGTTCAACTGTTGCTAAAATTGGCAAAATACTAACCTGCACCTTTCTAGTCCCTGTCCTGCCATTTAATGTGAGTTGTTCTCAAGGCAAGATGCAGATTTAATGCAGGAATTAGTGGACAGGATTCTCTGCCATAGGGATGTGCCACTGCAACATCATGAGCTTTCTTTAAGGCTTAAAAGTGAAAACACCACCCACACATATTCAGGGATACCCAAATATTGGTCTACCCAATGTTCACTGTCCTGTTAACAAGTTTCTGCTGCTGACTGCATGACCCAAGCAATATTGTGTCCTTGAAAGTCATTTTTTTTCCTCCTCCTCTCTTTGCCATCAAGAAAACACGAGTTTTAGTCTGCACAGTCATATTTCAAATGCCTCCAAACCAGAGCTCTGCAGGAAATGCTACATTTTGGCTCAGCATCCTAATGCCTGGTGCTTTAGCTCAGCAGAGGGAAGGAGGAGGCAGATAGGAGGGGGCCAAAATCCTTCCCAGCTGCAGCTCACTGGGCTCTGAGTGAGAGCTTTTGTGTGCATTCTTCACATCGTGAACCACTCTGCATTACACTGGGGACTTCGGAGGAATTTCTAGCAGCATGGGCAGAGAGTGGCCGGGATCCAGCCGCCTTTATTTGGCCGCAAAATTAAATTCCTGTTCTTAGAAAATTGAAGAATGTCACTTATTTGCATTTCTAATAAAGGTATTCAGGTGGGCGTGTGCCACCAGAGAAACGAGGGGTTTGCCTGCAGGAAGACACATCCTTTTCAAAAGTTTCTTAAAATCCAAGGGCAGCAAGATGAAAGATGGGGAGAAAAAGCTGTCCTTAACAGGATTGTATATTCTGTGCATTTGAGTGGCTCAAAGCTTGTGCCTGTTGGAAATGACTCCTCTCTGCAGAAAGGAGTTTAAACCTTCTCAGCCCTGGGTGGGTCCACCCTGTTTCTTAACTTGGGGACAACATCTAGATCTGATTAAAAATAGGAGCAGAACTACATCTCTTCTGCCCCAGCATCTGTTTTCTTTCTAATCTGCTCATATCTAACAATCCCTTTGGAGTCAGATAAGATCTATTTCTGTTCTACAGTGAAAAGCTCAATTGTTGAGAAGGAAATTTAGGCTCACATCTGCATTAAGAAAGGGCATGCAATTAGAAAGGTCATTTGTTGTTTTAGTCAGTTTGTATGATGGAGTAGACAGGGTAATGAATTAAAATCAGTCTGGCAATGGCAATGGAAAAGGGAAAGAATTCTGTCCTTCCATAAACTTTTTGATTTCTTTTGTTTGACTTTATTTTGTTAAGTTTGGTTTTGCTTAGAAGATAAAGCTTGCAGTTGAACAGTTCTTCCCCAGAAATTTTTCTGGAAGATAACTCTGGAGAATCTGAGTGGACAAAAATTTTTAATTGTTCTTTCCCTCCCTTTTTCCAGTCCCATCGTGGGACTAGAGCAGGTCTGTAAGTCCACATTACCTGCAGAGCTGCCTCCAGCCCTGGGGTCCCAGCACAGCTGCCATGTCCTGCTCTGGGAGTTTGCCACAGAGGGAGATGCTGGAATTTATATAGACAGCAATTTTTCTGTGTATATTCATTGTCAGTGGAAGTGAGTAGGGAAACAAGCAACAAATAAACATAGGCTGGAAGGTATAAAACATTTCAAAGCAGTAGAAACATAAACATTCTTTTTGTAGACCAGTCAGCAGGAATATAAAATAGCCTCAAAATCAAAATATACCTTTTTTGTATTCTCACTGATCAAGCCTTTAAATTGCAGTTTGTTGAAGAAACTTTCAAATGATTTCCTCTTCAGCTGACACATCTTTGGTCTCTTTTATTTGGTCCCTGTCACACACATTTGCAGTCACCTGATATTGCTGTTCCCAGGCAGGACCAGTGGTTGTTGTTTAAAGTCTTGTTGTGCCCTCAGTGTCACACAGAACCAGAGCCTCAATTTCTACCAAGAGCTACTGATGATATTTTTTTTATTTTACTGCCCAGAACCAGAAGCTGTGTCTTGGTGTAAAATAACCTGGGCATCCAATAGGTCTTGGTTATGGCCAGGAGTCTGGACAAAAAAAAAAAAAAAAAGAAAATCAGGAGGAAAAGGGATTGGCATGTCACCCCAGTGCTGTGACCAGAGAACACACACACGCCTTGGCAAAGCTTCCACTGCTCTTGCCACAGACTGCTGGGCTTTGCTCACCCCTGGAGGATCACTGTTTGCTGGACACAGAGCTTCACAGCCCCTCCAGCAGCCAGAATGGAGAGAATCACCTGGGCTGAGGCATCTGCTGGCACCCAGCTTCTGTCAGGGTCCCTGGGCTCAGGAAAGGAGCTGATGAACCTTGCCTCACTCTACTCACCCAGAGTCCCCCAAAGATTCCACAGCCCCTGCAGTGCTGCTGGTCCTGAAACCCTTCTCCACCCAGAGCACTCTCCTCTCATGGGCAGTTCTAGCAATCCTTCCTAGATTTTTTTATTTCTTGACTCTTGACTTTTTTTCTTGACTCACCATGTGCTGGGATCCCTTCTTTACCCTTCAGCCAGATGTTCTCTTACCTCATGTCTTTCCCTTCTCATCCTGGTCCTACTCTGCTGCTGCAGAATAGAAAGATCCTGAGGCAGCAAAACCAGAGGGTGCCTTTGGTGAGATGTGCTGGGAAGAAGGGCTCTGAGTAAGTTCTGAATCCTGAGAAATTTGAGATTCAGTGGGCATTTCCCTCAGAGGAAGCATTTGAGCTCTGTGAGTTTAGGCCAGAAGAGGAATTGTTTGGTGTTTCCTAAACTTTCTGGTGACCTGTGCAGGGAGCTGCACCATTTTCCTGGCCCAGGTGGGATGGAGAGAGGAGGCAATGCCTGGTCAACCTGCAGGAGGAGGGGGAGAGCTGCTGCATCCCTGGTTTTGTTCCCACTGCCCCCCACCCCGGTTCTGATTTTGCTCTTGGTAGTGAAAACCTTGGCCATTTGCACAGGGGCTGCTGGGAGATGGAATTTAGGCACAAGCACGAGTAGCAAGCCAAGATTTTGGCCTCTTTGCAAGTACAGCCTAAGAAATTGAGTTCATGTTGCAGGACATGGGTTAGCCAGTGAGAAATTAAATTAACACAGCACTGCCTGTTCCAGAGCCCTCACAGCAGCAGAGGCATCAACTCTGTCACTGAAAGATCAGAGCCTAGAACCATCAACCTGTACATGTTTATTATTCTGCCACTGTTCTGAAAGCCAGAATTTGAAAACAGAACCTCTATTCAGGCTGAAATATCTCCTTCCCAGTTCTGACAGTATTTCCTCCCTCTCCCCAAGTCTAATCAAGGGCAAACCTCTAAAAGTACTCAGATGCAACTCAGTCTAATCATCACTGCTGTGTGAAAAAGGTGAGGGCATGGAAACCTCTCAGTACCCAGCTCATAGTATTTATTGGGATTTAATTTACTTTAATTATCACCTACAGTAACTGCCTGGACTGATGTCTGAGGAGGGAAAGAAAGGAAGCTGGAAGCAAGTCTTGTCAGGGTGTGCACAAGATCAATGAATGGATGGATGGGCAGATATGAGTGGATAAATATGTATTTTTTCAGGCAATTTTATGTGTCCCAGATTGCTCTCCCTGCTCTTCTCATGCCTCACAAGAGGTCTGACAAAGGTTAGGCCCATCTGTGCATTGAGATCATGATGTGATTTTGCTTCATGACTACCATTTTTCAATGCCTACACACTTCCAGGAACCCAAGTTTTCCATGAGATTGTTTTGTTTTGTTTTGTTTTTTTGCTATGAAAATGCTGCCTTAACAAGTGAGTTCCCAGAATACAAATCAAAAATCACTGGAGAAAACACATTTGACATGACTCTGGAAGCTTGTAGCCACAGAGCAGTTACAGCAGATTCCCAGCAATACACTTTTCTCTCTTCAAAGTTCATAACCTTGCCCGGGGTCTCTTCCCATCTATCCCACTGGGATGGATCTATCCTCTTGGCCCTTCCTATGGTACAAATTTCTTTTTTGGTCTCTGTTGCAAACCATAGGAAATCCTGAAATGTTCAAGCTTTTTGGGTCTTCATCACAGTCTAAGCCAGACATCCTCTCTTATCATCCTATTATTTCCAGCCAGGTCTTTTTTTTTCTTTTTTTTTCCTGAGAGAAAGAAAATAAAAAGAAAGTCTTGTTTTAATTAATCTTTTCCTAAGGTAACTTAGCTGCCTGGAGGTCAAGGATTAACTAATTTTCAGGATGATGGAGTCACATTATTTGGTGAACTTGTCACTACTAATGTAGCACTTCTGAAGTGTAAAATGGATTTTAAACTCATGGAAAGTCCAGCAAGAAATGTCCCATATCAGTTCAGGCCCACATTAGATTTTTCTGATACAGTTCTACATTCCCCATGAAAGAATGGAAATGGGATTTTCATAGTTTTAGGTGCAAAGCAGCCTGAGACTAGACATGGTTTTTTGGTGAGGTTTTTTTTGCTTGTTTTTTAATCTGGGATTTTCATTGAGCTCTTGAATGTTTATTTCATATTCTTTATGATTTATGTGGGGCTTCCCCATCTGCCTTTCCCTTATTCCCTGAGATCCTCCCCATGGTCTGTCCTAGGGGAGCCTGGCTGCCACAGCACTCTCTGATGAGATTAGTCACAATAAAGCTGCAGAGCTAAGCTCCTTACCCTCCTGGGAGAGCTGGAAATATTACCCAAAGAGCAAAAGGCTAAAGCAAATGTTTGGCCTGTGATGTTCCATTCAAATTACAGCTTGAGGGGGTGCTGGGCAGATGTGGTTTTACCACCTGCAGCCCCTTGCCCAGAGTCCCAGAATGGTTGGGATGAACTTTAAATATCATCCAGTTCCAAGCCCCATCCAACCTGGCCTGGAACATTTCCAGGGATGGGGCAGCCACAGCTGCTCTGGGCAACCTCCCCACCCTCAAAAGGAAAAATTCCTCCCCAGTCCCCAGTCTAAGCCTCTGTCTGTCAGTGTGAAGTGATCCCCCCTTGTCCTGTCACCCAGTAAAGAATCCCTCCTCGTGGTCTCTCTCCCAGTAAAGCTGTAGGAATTTTCTGCAGTTACCACCCTCACCACTCTTGTGCCATCCCACAGTGGTGCTGGGAGTTGCCCTGTGAATTAAAGTGTTATTTTGGCACAGCCCAGCAAAAACACTGCAGAGCCTAAAGGGATGCCACTGGGTTGGGAAAGGTAATTCTGACTGCAAGTGGCTTGAGCTTTCTGTGCATTTGGAAATACAAAATGATCCCTTGGACTTAGCTGAAATAGTTTGCATGAGGGTGGGGGGTGTTTTGTTTTGTTTTTAAGTCAAACTAGAAAAATTTTATGGGTGTTTCACGAGTATGCAGCAGGATAACACAATGCTGATCTGTAATAATTCACATCCTGACACAAGAAGATGAAAGGCACATTTTAGCTATGATGTTTTCATACCCCTTTCTTTTTCCTGTTTGTTTTGAATGCAAGAATTTTTTTTTTGGGGGGGGGAGGATGCTGAAATGTTGATATCTCTTCCCTAATTTGATTTACAACAAAGCACTGCATCTGCTCTATGGGGTATCAGAAAATCTGTGTTCTTTGAAAACTTTGTCAAGCTCCCTGGAAAATGATGATGCTCTCTATCTTTTAGCACTGCTGCTGGAGGCTGCTCCTTGAGGCTGTACCTGAATTTCCTGACCCTTTTTTTGGCATCCTCAGTGAGGAGCAGAAGCCATGGCTTTGCACTGCATCAAGAGCTTGAATCTGGCTCCACAGCTCCCTTCTGCACAGCCCCAGGGCCAAAGAGCAGGAGGAGGGATTTCTGTAAAATTCTTCAGGTCTTGGAATGGGAACCATCATCTTGAAGTGTCCATACCTGTTTATTTTCTAAGAGAGATTCAGAGTTTCAGAAGGAAAGGAAGTTCTTGTATTTATGAAGTTTCAGTTGTTATTTTGAAGACATTTGGTGGCCCATGGGAAATACTACTTAGCTCAAAAAAAAATAGGAAATTGGAAAATTCTTCCTTCATAAAATATGAGCTTTTACTCAGTGTAGGCCTGAGCAAGTTGAAAGCTCTTGATTTACCTTTATTGAAATGATTAAAAGCACATAGAGAGAATGAGAAGTAAAATGGATAATTTTAATTGAATTAAATCTACCCATGGATATCTTGTGCATTCCTTGCTGTGATACCTGGCTCCCCATTTGAAAGTTGCTTTTGTTTTTGTCACCACTGAAAGTTGGTTGAACTAATCTGCTAAAAACTGAAGCTTTTAATTCCACAGCATTGTGTGCCCAAAAGCCAGGCTAATGCTGAGACACAACGTGATGAAAGTGGGTGGAGAGAGCAGATAGGAAAGGTACAACACCAAGAAAATATTCCATTTCAGTGCTGCACTGAGGGGACATTCTCTGCCCCTCCTGTGGGAAAAACCTGAGCAGTTTAGGAATCTGAGGCTGGAATTTTAGCTGACTCTGTAGATTGTCTTCAGGGCTCTGTCCAGTAAGGGCCAGCTGCCTCTGGACTGCTCCATTTGCTTATTCCTGAGTTATTTAAATCGATTTAGTGCTCATATTGCTGAGAGCCCCACAACAGGAGATAACCTGCCACACATCAGCTGCCAAGTGGGTTTTTTCCCCTCTTTTTCTGCTGCTTCATAGTAAGATGCAGACCATGGAAAAATGACCTGGCTGGTGTTGGCAGGGGCAGTGCTGCATTGCCATCTGCTGCAAAGCCAAAGGGTTCCAGCACGGAAGATGGAGCTACAGCAGAGAACTCCTGAGGGCTTGGAAGGAAAGGAGTGCTGCAGTGGGGTCAGCAAGCTTTGGGTCACCAGTTCTTGCTAAATATCCAGAGTAAATGCAGTATTCTTCACGCCACAGGAGATCCCTCTGGTTTACAATTGCATCCAGGATGGAATTCCTGGATGGAAGGGAGCACCATTCCAGCAGGGACAGAGAGCTGGGAGTTCCTGCCACAGATGGGGAACTATCTAGGAGCAAAAAGAACAGCACAGCAGGGGAAGCAGTTTGGAAAGACCTGGGAAAGCTTTCTTCTCTTTAGTGATCAAAGCTGGACAGAGCCAGAGGTCACTCTCCACTGGGAACAAACAGTACTGCTGCTCCCTCCCCAGCTTTCCAGCTGCATTGCTGAGTGTCAAACTGGAGAATTTTAGATTTTTCTACTGGCACAGGGTCAGGGCCACCTGAATTACATATCACATGGACATACAGAACCACAGCCTGCACAGGAAAGGCAAGATGAAAGATGGGAGGGGGAAGAAAAGTGTGTGGACCGAGCTAATGCTGCTGCTGAGGGTCACAAGTGAGAACCAGGAGTTCTGGGACTAGAACCCACAATCTAGAACTTTGTCAAGGTTTTAGGATTTATTCTAACCCTCCTGATTACCCTATCCAGAGTTTGTCTCCAACACCTTTTCAGTACCAGTTTTGCTCTGCTTCTTGAAACGTGTTTGAATTTCAGGGACTCATGGAATGACTGGGGTTGGAAAGAGCCTTAAAACTCATCCAGTTCCAACCGCTGCCAGGGGCAGGGACACCTTCCAGGGGTCTCAGAGCCCCATCCAACCTGGCCTGGGACACTCCCAGGGATGGGGCAACCTCAGCTTCTCTGGGCAACCTGTGCCAGGCCCTCAGGAACCACACAGAATTTTTTCCTCATATCCAGTCTAACCCAACTCTGTGTCAGTGTGAAGCCATTCCCTTTCATCCTGTCACTCCAGGCCCTTGTAAATAGTCTCTCTTAATTTTCTTTTTCTTTTTAAGAAAGGAGGTATGAAGGTATCAGTCCCCCTACAAAATAACTCTCAGAGCTCATGGCCCCAGCAAATGGTGGGTGTACGTGTTTATTTGCTTTTATTGAAAGATTTTTATGCATCAAAGTGCCTCAGGCACAAAGAGGTATAAAAGCCTGAGCATAAATTCACCTTTTTAAGCTTACACAATATCTTAAGGAGTGCCATTTGACAGAACTATAGATCTGAATAATCTCCTTTCCGCTGCGTGCTGCAGAACAGAGCTGTGATAGATGCAGGAGCCACTGCCAAGGAACCTGAAAAAAAAAAGCCATGCAAGAGGAACAAGAATGGGTCACCACAATGAGGCATAACCCAAAATCCCAAGCAAAAATAAATTCACATGCCCTGTGCACTAGGAATCTGAAACCATCTTTCACAGTTTGGCTGTTACCCTCAAAAGCAGCACCATTTAGGCACCATCTTACTGATTTCAGCCCATTTTCCCACTGGACATATTCTCTGAAAACAAGCAGATATTTTTCTATCCTTTTTTTTAGTTTTTTTGCTCTTTTTTTTTTTTTTTTTTTAAAGAAAACAGGAAGCTGGTCATGCTGGCTCAGATCAATAAACTGTCAGAAGAGACCTCCTGCCTTTATTCCTGGCTTGTGTTTGATGCAAAGCTCCTCCTTAACTTGCTTTCCCAGCCAGATATGTAATGATGCCAGTAAGACAAACACATCACTTGCAGAACCCTGAGGGGAATCAAGGCACACCATAAACCATAAGTTTGGATTACCAGGATGTTAAAGCTACAGCTGCAAGTGAGACAGAGCCTCAGCCAGACCTTCCTGGACACAGCAGCATTGTTCCTTTGAGGACACCCACTGCAGAATTTCCCATGGCTCAGCTGCCTCTGTGCTGGGTAAAAATCATTCTTGTGCAGACAACAGGCACAGGGTTCATGAATCACTTGAACGTCCTTCAAATCCTCAAAGCAGGGATTAAGGAGGACTTAAGAGGAACATATGACTTGTGCTTGTCCTCAATACAGTGATGACTTTCATACTATGTGAGGAAATAGCTCCTTTGATTGTTCTGTGTTTACTCAGAGCTAATGCCACTGGATGCCTTTGTTGTCTCCCTGACTAGAACGAGAGAGCTGCTCCTACAGCTCTTCCACAAAAAGAATTCTGCAGCAACCCTCCAACCCCTGCTGTGCCAACTCCTAACAGTGCTCTGATTAATTGGATGCTCCCAGTTCAAGTTCCCAGGTCCTCCCAGTGGCTGGCTGGGGAGGTGGAGTTCTTTGCTAGGTGGGCTGGCTGCCAAAGGGAATTTGATTTCTGTACCCCTTCCTCCTTTATGGGGAGGATTCTCCTTTATCTCCTTCAGTTGATTGTTTCCCCCGATTTTGCAGCACAAGGGTCAGGGTTCTGCTCCACGCTCTGATTTTCCAGCTGGTAGCAATCCAGTGAGATTTGCACAGTCACAGATGCCTGTGCTTTACAAGGGCAATCATTCTTTTCACAAGGTTAGCTCTGAAAGTCCACAGCTGGGGATAACCTGAAACTACTCATGATTTCTGACAAGTTTAATAAATTGCAGAGATCAATTAAAGAACGATTTGGTTTATGTTTAAACACATTATTTTTACACATTTCTTTTTTTTTTTCCCTCCACCATTCACCATCTTTAGCTGCTATATTTAATTCATTTTCAATCTCTGCCTTTTCCCCACAATACAAGATACCCAAACACAGAAATAGCGTTGCAGATGAAGATATCATCTGATATCTCTTCTTAATGATTATATTTCTATCTCTTTTTATCAGTCAAGCAAACCATCATAATTACTTTTCTACTGCTTTGCTATTGTAGGAAATTTGCTTCATTGAGCCACACACAGTGACCTCAGGCAGGTCTAGGTAAAATTTTCAGAAGGGAATCTGAAATCCATCCATAGTTTGGGAACTCTACATAAATCCATATTCATTCACAGGAGAGAAAGGATGGACTTGCATGTGCAAAACATGCCAGGACACTGGAGGCCTGGGTGGCTGGGGATTACCTGTCCTTGCAGGTAGGTGGGATCCCTTTCCCTTCACCCAGGCCATGGCAATTTCCTTTGGTAAAATGTTGGCTTGTGAGCCAACAAGCACCACCTCTTGCTTTTAAACTGTCAACCAGTTTATGTTTTTAAGAACAACAACCAGTTTATGTTTTTAAACTGTATCAGTAAGCAGGAAGGAAATCAAAGATTATGATTAGGACAGGCTCTGGATCCAAATGACCAAAGATGGAGCACCCAGAGTTTTCAGGCAGACAGCAAACCTCCTTCCAGAGCAGGCTGGCTCCTGCCACACGTCCCAGAGGCTGAGATCCCTGCCAAGGCTTCTGCTGCCTTGGGGATGTGGCTTTGACAGTGATTCCCTGTCCCAAAGCACATCTCAGGGTGTAGGAAAAACAGATATTTGGTTAAGACTGGGCGAGAACAGCGCTCTGATATCCTGGCTCAGAGCTGCAGCATCCCAGTGCTATCTCCACCTCTTGCACACCCTGCTATTAGCAGAACATTTGGAAGTAGCTGCTGGAGAGGGGTTTTGCCCCGTGCTGATGTTTGCCCTACAACATCCACCTTGCCTGTCCCTTGTTGAAAGGTTCTTCCTGGCATGCCTCACGCTATCAAGGTATTTCTCTGCCACACAGTGCAACGGGATGGTTATCCTGGGATCAGTCCTTACACACTGCTGAAGTCAGAAAATACAGCTGTAAGTGCTGAATATTAACTCTGCCTGTTGCCTTGAGGCAATTGGACACGGGAGGTAAGGCAGCTGAATGCCCTTTCTCTTTCCCTACACAATGCACAAAGATTTGAAAAGCAGCACATGAAGCTTTAGGAATTCTAAAGGCGAGCAATTTGTAAATAAATCAGCAAGTTGCCACATAGGGAGGGAGAGATTTGTCTGAAGTGGCCCTGCTGCAATGTGCTCGCTAAGCACTCAGGGGCATTTTAAACGCCAAGAGACTTGATTTTGAGACTTCAAGTGAAAATAAATCATAAAAAAGAGGTGCTCAAAACTCAAGAGCTACGATCTAACAAAGCACTTAAGGAATGCAACCAACGGGAAGCAGACCATTCCCTTCTGCCACAGCCAGCACAGAGGAGGCTCCAGAAAGGGAACAGGTCACCAACCTCTCGAGTCCAGAACAGACCCTGGCCCAAATATAAAGTAGGACAAGACACAAAACAGCAAATCTGAGAAGCTGGAACAACAGCAATGCCCAAGGCACAGAAAAGATGGGACACTGATGGCCTGGTAGTGTCTGAGGGGTGCCTCGCTGCCTTCATTTTGGGCAAGACTTAGAATTATTCTGAACACTTAAAATCACCTGGGGACAAGGCTTCAAAGCATCTGTGTCTTTCACTTTAATAGGCAGTAGCCGCTGGTGTTTTTGTTTACTCAAGTCCTTTCTTTTGCTGTAAATAATTGCTTCTGCCTCACTGGAGCTGTCTCTCCTGCAGACAAGAAGCATTCTGGGCAGGCAGGTCAGCAAGAACCCTGTTCCCGAAAGAGGACATGCAACTGTGACTCTAAATTTGGGCTCTAAGGCAAGTGTACATTTGAAACACACCCTGTTAAGCACTTTTGCCTCTCCTGCATGCTGCAAATAAAGTAAGAGGAAGCCCTGCTGCCAAAGCAGCTCTGCAAAGCAGCCTGCACTGGGAATTTTCATCAGGGAAGGACAACGGTAGCAGGGAGCATTTCCAACCCTCTGCCACAGATACTTGAACTACCTGCTCAGCATTTTCTGCTCTTGTGTGGTTCTTTCAGGCTTTCTATAGGCTTAGAGCTGGGGCTGAAGATCCTGAGTCCCTCCAAGAGATAAGGACTCCCTTATTGCCAGGCTTTGATTGCCCTCATATCTCTTATGTTACCCCATTTCCCACCCGTGTGGCTCTGCTGCACAAACACCTTGGTGCTGATGATTCCTGGTTTGGTCTCTGCTCAGGCTGTGCTGTGACATTTGTCCCAGCTCTGCAGCTACCTCTGGCCTTCCTTTAGCATCTCCTGCCACTGTAGCTGCCACCTGTGATCCCTGCCAGGCTGCAGCTGCTTTCCTTTGGCTTTACCTGTGCTGCTGCTCCCTGACTGTCTTTGTATCTGCTCCACTCTGAGCAGCAGATGCAAATGACCTTCTCTTTTCTCCATTTCTTTATTGTGAGCATCTTGTTTAGTGTAACAGCTTCTAATGCCTGGCTGCTGGACTGCAACCCACCCTCCTCCACACATTTCCTTCAGCAGATGCCTTGGTCATTCCCTGTTTAATCTTAGGGAAAAGCTGTGCAGGAAAGGATGGCTTTCCTGACTGCCTTGTTTTGACTCTCACTGTTTGTGCTGCTAACTTTGTTTGCTCTCACTCTTCTTCATTTTTGATACCCGTGGCAAGACATCTGGTGCTCAGATCTGGCCTGTGAAGTGCTGAATGGCACAAATCCTGCTGCAGAGTGCAGCACAAATCCTGCCACGAGCTGTGTCAGAGCAGGGCATGCAAGGCCTCTCAGAGTGTGGGAAGGCACTGCTCCACTCCTGATCAGCTCTTGCTTCCTCCAGAGCCAGCTCCCAGAAAGCCCACCATCCATCTCCTGTCCTGACAAATGGCAAAGGTGTCCTGGACAGGCAGGAAGATGCCAGCTGATCAGAGTTTACCCTGACCATGCTCTGCAGGGCACACTGTGCCTGGCCAGAGGAATAGCCTGGCTCAAATGAAGCACTCTCTAACCCTAGGTATGAATTTATTCATTTCCTGATGGCAGCTCTTATATCCTCAGGGATTACTGCTTGTCCTGCTTTAAATAAAATCCCATCTTGCACATGTGCATGCACACAGAGACAGAACCACTCAATCCTTTCCTAGTAACGAGAGGAGCCTGTGCTCCTTCCTCCTCCTGGCAGAACTCTGGGCACAAAGTGGTTCCCTGCCTTCATCATCACACCCAGGCAGCCTCCAGGAGCACTCAGCACCTCCTCAGTGTGCTCTCCTGGTGATAAAGCTCATGTTGTACCCCAAAGTGACACGCTGGGGTTGTCCCAGCCCCGTGCAGGAGCAGCAGCACCTTTTCATCCAGCTCCATCCTGGTCCTGCAGGGCTCCTCCAGGAAGTTCTCCAGGGGCTGACTTTGCAGCAAGGTCTGAGCTTGTTGTGGTTCTGTCTGTTCCAGGGGTTTATAGCAATTTGGGAAGTATTTAAATTTAAATTTAAATTGGGAAAAATTTAGTGGCCTTGGGAGGCAGAGCATAAAGTGAGATGTTCTGCCCAAATTTGCAGTGCAGAGGCTCTGACAAATATTCTGGTTCATGCCATGCAAAATGTCAACAGATGGAACCAAAGGTGAGCTTGTGGTGTTGACAGTTGGGTTTTCTTCCTTGAGGGGAACAAAGAATCCTTTGAAAGCTTTTAATCTTTTAACACTGATTTATGAGCCTTGCTCAAACAACCAGGACATGCTTTGCCATTGGATTTCACAATGGTTTTTATCACACAAAATGTCTCTTTCAGGTGAGGAAATATTAGGGGTCACTCAAGGCACCCACAGAAAGGATGCCATGCTCAGAAATCCACTGTGCTTCTGCATCCATCGGTTTCAATCAGGATTTTCCAGGTTCCCTGGTGACAGTGTTTAAAGCCTGTTTCACTGTGTAAAGCCAAATGCTTATTTTTTTAATCCTGTTTCAGATTCACATTCATTCAATACAAATCTTTTCTGTAATCCTCACAACACACAAGGACTTTTAATCAACAACTCAATTCTTTCTTTCTAAAATAAAAACAAAACCCAAACAAACAAAAAAAAGCCCTTCTTCCACATCACAACAGTACCACCAGACTTCCCACCACAAAAAGCTGCAAAGTTTTTTCCAATCCTTAGTTTTCCTATGAAAAAAATTTTGTTCCTGAAGAGAACTTCTCAGTGTGGCTCCTTGGGGGGATTTCCAGTTCAACTGCTGCTGGCCATTTTCTGTAATATAGAAAGTAGGAAATAGGAGCAGCCTGACTTTGAATTTGGCAGCAAGTTGGAATCTCCTTCCATTCCTCAACATTTAATTGAAGCTACTTAGCACTATAATGTGTAACATACGACCTTCTTGCAAGCCCTAGTTACACTGCTCATTAGTCTGTGTACTTTAACAAGATTTTATTGACCCTGTGGCTAATAGCCCACTTAGACAGATCCCTCCCTTGCAGCGTGACTGCTTGTCAGTAATGGTAATTGGATGCTAAGAGAAATCCCACAGTTCAAAATGAGGAGAGGGGAGAGCAATATCCCACTTTGTCCTTTTGCTGTAATGCAAAAAACAAAGGTTGCTATCACTCCTCTATTTTTATTTCTGTGCCGTGTGTGCACACAGCTCCCAGTGAGGATCTGGGTTCTGTTGTGCCCTCAGAAAGCAGCAGCCCAAGGAGCTGTGACAGGCAAAGGAAGCACTTTTAAATCCTGTTCTCCACATGCAAAAGCAGAGTCCATCCTCGCCGGCGATCCTGCAGGGAGCCAAGGGCAGAGCAGCCCCGTGAGCTCGGGCCTCTGCTTGTCAGATCTGCATTTTCAGCCCTCTCCTGAGCATCCTTTGGGCTGGCACAGGCTGAAAAACAGCCTGGTTACTTTAGGTGATGGGACAGCCTTGATTTTTTGGGGGGGTTGGTTTTTACAGGGTCCAAGGCTGAGCTGATGAGCTGCTGACAGAAAACTGTTCTTTATTTCTCACTGGAAGAAAAGCCTCTCTTTTTAGTTCGTGTTTTGCCCAGGAGTGGCAGAAACAGACTTTTTTCTTTTTTCTTTGGCTCAAAACTTCACCAGAAGTTTCTCACAAAACTTTTCAGCATATGTGATACCGAAAAAAAAAAACAAACCAACAAACCAAATAACAAAACCCAGCCTTGTACCAGGCTAGGCAGGAAATCTGTTTGTTTCTTTGCATTTATGTTTCCACAGGGGTGGTGAATGCAGCACGCTAGCTAGCTGTGATTGCAGCACTGCCAGGGATAGAGGATTTTAGAATGGTTTTTACTCTAGTAAAAAAAAAAAAAAATTAAAAATAAACGACAACATCATCAAAAAACCTCAGCCTAAACAACAAAACATGGGCATAAGTAAGGGGAAGGGAAGAAGAGACAGAAACCACCAGGGAGGTCAGGTGGTTAAGTATTTTTGGAGCGCCAAGGTGCTGATCTTAAGTGAAGATAATGTATTATGCAGTGGAAAGCTAATGAGACCAGGTCTGTTAAACACGGGCTTGGTGTTACTTAGCTCTGGAGTGCTTCAAATTACACCGGCACGGGTTGTATTTGATCACTGCTCCCGCTCTGACAAAGTGAGCAGCAGGCTTTTATATAATGCAAGTGATCCTCATATACTGTGGGGAACAATCCTGTGCTGGCAGGGGAGGCCAGCTGATGACATAATGGGTCTTCTCCATCTCGAAGTTACGTGATTCATCAATTAAACGAATTCGGTGGGATAAAGCAGCGTGAAAGGGCACTGTCCCTGCCTGACGGTTAACCCTCCCAATTCCAGGCACCCCGCTCGGGGCTGAGCCTCCGCCGGGGCGCCCGGCAGGCTCGGGATGCGCAGCCCGGCTCAGCCCCGA
>VXBS01009977.1:90440-164247 GCA_013400255.1 Sitta europaea | reverse complement strand
CCCCCTCACCCCCCCCCCCCATCCCTTGAACCGCCCTGGGTCTCTCTGTGCTCCTCCACCCTCCTCCTCCCTTCCCCTCACTTCTCCCCTGCCCCTCGCTCCCCTTGCCAACGTGCCACCATGACGGTGATGGCTGGAGAGAACATGGACGAGACTTCCGCGCTACCTGGCCACCCCCAGGATAGCTACCAGCCCGCTGCCCACGACGACCACGAGTGCTGCGAGCGCGTGGTGATCAACATCGCGGGGCTGCGCTTCGAGACGCAGCTGAAGACGCTGGCCCAGTTCCCCAACACGCTGCTGGGCAACCCCAAGAAGCGCATGCGCTACTTCGACCCGCTCCGCAACGAGTACTTCTTCGACCGCAACCGGCCCAGCTTCGACGCCATCCTCTACTACTACCAGTCCGGGGGGCGGCTGCGCCGGCCCGTCAACGTCCCCCTGGACATGTTCTCTGAGGAGATCAAATTTTATGAGCTGGGCGAGGAGGCCATGGAGAAGTTCCGGGAGGATGAAGGGTTCATTAAAGATGAGGAGAGGCCCTTGCCGGAGGGGGAGTACCAGCGCCAAGTGTGGCTCCTCTTTGAGTACCCAGAGAGCTCTGGGCCGGCAAGGGTTATTGCCATAGTCTCTGTCATGGTGATCCTCATCTCCATCGTCATCTTCTGCCTTGAGACATTGCCTGAGCTGAAGGAGGACAAGGAGTACACGGTGCACCGCACCGACAACACCACCCAGGTCTACAAATCCAACATCTTCACAGATCCCTTCTTTGTGGTGGAGACCCTGTGCATCATCTGGTTCTCCTTTGAGCTGGTGGTGCGCTTCTTTGCTTGCCCTAGCAAGACTGATTTCTTCAAGAACATAATGAACTTCATTGACATTGTGGCCATCATCCCTTACTTCATCACCCTGGGCACCGAGATGGCCGAGCGGGAGGGCACTCAGAAAGGAGAGCAGGCCACCTCCTTGGCCATCCTCAGAGTCATCAGACTGGTAAGAGTCTTTCGAATCTTCAAACTCTCCCGGCACTCTAAGGGCCTCCAGATTTTGGGACAGACCCTCAAAGCAAGTATGAGAGAGCTAGGTTTACTAATCTTCTTCCTCTTCATTGGGGTGATTTTGTTCTCTAGTGCGGTATATTTTGCTGAGGCTGAAGAACCTGAGTCTCATTTCACAAGTATCCCTGATGCTTTCTGGTGGGCGGTGGTATCCATGACCACTGTGGGCTATGGTGACATGTACCCTGTGACAATTGGAGGCAAAATCGTAGGCTCCTTGTGTGCCATCGCTGGTGTGCTGACAATTGCCCTGCCTGTACCTGTCATCGTGTCCAACTTCAACTACTTCTACCACCGAGAAACAGAAGGGGAAGAACAGGCTCAGTTACTTCACGTTAGCTCCCCTAATTTAGCATCTGACAGTGATCTCAGTCGCCGCAGCTCCTCCACAATCAGCAAATCTGAGTACATGGAAATCGAAGAGGATATGAATAATAGCATAGACAATTTTAGAGAGGCTAATCTCAGAACTGGCAACTGCACTGTAGCCAACCAAAACTGCGTTAATAAAAGCAAGCTGCTGACTGATGTGTAAACAAAAAAAACAAAAACAAAACAAAAACAAAAACAGAACAAAATCCCCACTCACAGCTTGAAGACTTTAGTGACACAGTCACACTTTGTAGATGCTTTACTGATAGTCTTTGAATGCTTTATTTACCTCGTAAATGCATTGTTGCATTGCAAATCTTTGCTCTGCGATAAAGAAGCTTCCAGGATCCATGAGAGATAAAATTCTGTTTCTTTTCAAAAAACATTTTCCACCTGGTAAAGGATAACCATTTGAACTAGTTTAGTTTTAAGCCGTTATGACACCAGACCTAAACTTTTCCTCTCCTATCTCTTTTTTTTCTTTTTTTTTTTTCTTTTTTTTTTTTTTTTGGATAAAGTTATCTTAAACTAAGCAAGACAGTTTTTAGAGCTATTAAGCATATGCATGGAATCCAGTAAAAATATTCTGCAAAACTGCACAGTTGCAAGAAAGTGCATCAGATAATCATAGTAAAAAAAGATCAGCCAAAACCAGCGGCGAGCATTTGCCGTGGTGTTTATGGAGGAGTGCAAATTTTCCTTCCACCCCCTCTGTGAAAGATTCCATCCTTCCAACCTACAGATCCACACAGCACCTTATTAAAAAACCTACTTAAGCCTGGTCTCTTTTGCTGTCCGTAGAAGAAATATCCTAAAAGGAGAATAACAAACAGAACTGAAGACAAAACATCTGCAATGCTGCTAAGTTCTCTCACATGCAGATGATAGAAACACACTTTTTCCCCCCTGCCCGTTTGGAACTGGATACAAAACTTTAAGCCCCTCTGTTGCAAGATAGCACAATGGAGTTTAATATAAGCATGTTTGAATTTGATACTATTTATTTTATGATCGCATGCTTGAAACGTTACCTCAGACAATAGCAGATAAGCTTTCGTTTGAACTGAATCTTCTAAAAATAGGTCCTTTCTCCTCTCTTTTTTTCATTTCTTTTCTTTTTCTTTTTTGATTTGCATTCACCAGAAGTGCACTCCTTAATTTATTAAATCGTTGACTAGTAATTTAAAGTACTGTATTTAAGTGCGTATGTTAGTCAAATGGGAACAATAACTTTTGGAGATCAAAGCATGTTCAAATATTCAGCATTATGGCCTATTTGATTAAAGTGTAACTTGAATTAATTAGTGCATGAATTCAATGATAATAATAATAATAATGATGATAATAATAACAACAATAATGATAACAATAAAAATAAAAAAAATGCGCTTGATAGACTGAGGGCCTGAATGAACTGATTAGAGAAACCTGATTGTTTTCCTGCATTGCTCAGGGAAATGTGTTGGCTTTTGTCCAGGTGTTGTCAGAAAGGAACATATCCCATCCCTTAAAGGGAAAGCTATATGGAAAATTAAGTCAAGTTATATATAGCAACACCTAAAAACCTAGTATCCTCTATAGATGAAAGGTGCAGATGCATGCTTTTTGGTGCATTCTCAGAATGTAAATGAAACTTATCTATTACATGCATCCAAATTGCAGCAGCTGGTTTCTTTTGCAGTCATCAGTTGAGACTTCTTTTGTATCCCCCCCCAAAAGTCACTGAAGAGACTCAGCAGATTGATGGAGAGAGCTGCGCAGTGCCTTTATCCTACACCCCCCAAACTGCTGAAAGTGCCTCCAGGAGCTGAGTGGATCAGAGACACTGAGGGAAAGGGCAAGGAGTCAGCCCCCTGCCAGGAGTGTCCTGTGCTCTCTACTGGCACAGCACAGAAGGGTTTAGGGATAGAAGGATCAAGTGTGAGTGAGAGGGATGCAGAAGAGGCAGGCAGAGACCACCACTGCCCATGGAATATTCTCCTTCCCCAGCCAGTCTGATGCTGCAGGGCTCTGCATTGGCTTCTGCCAAAAAACTCAGAGTTGTGTACATGCTTGGCTTCAGGTTTCCCCTGGTTGTTCACAGAGGCATCACTGCCCTCACTGTATCTGCCCTTCCTTTCCCTGAGGTGGCTTTTTTGGCAGGGCAGGGTGCAGGAGGACCAGGAGCCCTGGCATGGCCCAGTCAGGCCACCAGACTGGAGGACTGTGCCCTTCTTTCCCTTGGATTCCCCAGCAGGTAGATGGGAGAGGCTGTGCAGGGCCCTCCCACCCCTGCCTGCTTAGATATGCCCTGTCCAAGCAGACAGGGGATGTCCCCACCTCTCCCATCCCCTTTCAGATCTTACATCCCATCACAGCCTTTGAGCCATGTTCTTCTTCCTGGTCCCTGATCTTCCTCTACTTCCATGATTTCCTGGTGAGGGAAGCAATGGTAGGAGAAGGCATCTTCTGCATCGTGCCAGCCTTGACTGCCAGGCCCTGGAAGATAATAACCTTTGATGTGAACAAATATAGGCACTAATCTTAATTTTTCAAAAGGACAAAGTTGAGGATCTTCATTCTGCACTTAGCATGTGGCCAACTGCTGTTGAACACATCTCCTTCCACGCTGTACAGATCCTTTCCTCCCCTATCTTTCTGATATATGTATATATGTGTATAAATATATATATATATGTATGTCTGCTCCTGTGTGTGTCACATATGTATGCAGACACATGTATATATAAGAAAAAATTGAGGCACTTAGAGTTGAAAACCAACCCTAACTCTGCAGTTACGCACAAGCTTGACTTGCCAGGTTTCCAGAAAGACTTGACTTTATTTCTCACTGTGTGACTCCTGTGAATCTTAGCGAGGAGAAGGATCAAGAACTGAGGGAGCTCTCACTCCTGCGAGAAGTGCAAAGCATCAGATAAAACAGGACATTACATCCTCTTGGCAGATGTTGTAAAGCTGCTTTCCTGTCCCCTGCTCACGCCCCTGCCCATTGTACACCTCTCTCCCTGTTAAATTCCAGTGGTCCTGATCTTCCCAAACTCTTGAATCATAGGATGTGACTTCTGAGGTCAAAATGGACTTGAATGCTGCACTCAGCTTATAAAATCACCATCTGACTAAACTAAACAGCAATAATCAGTTCAGTGCTATGGGACCGATGACCAGAAGGATGCTTTTGGGAGATGAGGCCTCACTTGGGTACCTTCTGTCCCAGCTGGGTGTGCCCACCTTAATTTAGTGTGCAGAGTGGTGATCATTCTGCTTATGCACAGAGAAAAGTGCTGCATGCAGCGATTCTTTGTCAGGAGAGCAGGATGGATCATAAGGACTCGTGGTTTGGGGAGCCTGAACGTTGCTTTGTCCATTTATAGCTCACTGCAAAGGATCTCAACTCATATGGAGTACAGGAATTAATCATGTAGCATAGGCATGCATTTTCGACAAGTTTGACATGAAAAAATAAACAACAAAAACAAAGTTCTTACTCCCTTTACACAGGAGTGCTGAAATGTCTTTGTGAGCCTGAAGGTGCACTTAACAAACTGCCTGTTCTTATCAGCAAGCATCCCTCTTTTTTTTTCTTTCTTTCTTTCTTTCTTTCTTTTCTGTTTATATATCTTTTGTTTGTTTGTTTGTTTGTTTTCCTTCGGCCCTTATGTTTCTTTTTGCCACACGTGGACTCTAAGGGGTTTTTTGTGTAACTGGAAGGGGACTGGAAGTGAGCTGATGGTCAGTGTAGTGCTTCTCTGAAAAAGCCAAGAGAAATCCTTTGGTCGGGACCTCCTGGAAGTGATGCCCACGTTATGCTGGGCAGGGAACCCAGTGGGGATGGCAGTCTTTAGTTTGATGAGGGGAAGGCAGCTTTTCCAGCAGAAGGAGCCATTCCCCAAGCCCCCTCTTCCACCCACTGCTCCGTGCCTCTCTGTGCTTCCTGGCTGGTCCTGTGCAGCTTTTCCTTCATCCACTCAGGGAAAGGGCTGAGGGAATTTACCTGGCAAGGGCGAGGCAGCAGTGCACTGCAGTGCAGAGGCAGGAATGAAGCAGAGAGTCAGCGGGCAGGAATCCCACAGGCTGGCATCCCTGCCAGAATTCCCCATCTGGAAAAATCGTTCTTGGCTCTAGAGCACTGGGGAGAGGCAGAGGAGCAAGGGTGAGAGTGAGAAGGGAGGGCTCTGTACCCTGCTCCTGCACAGAACCAGGGTTCTCAAGGCTGCTGAGAGCTCAGACCCTCTGTGCTGTGGACTGGATTTGGTCACCTTCAGGAGGAAGCCAGGGTGCAGGAAGCCAGGCTGTGAGTTCCAGCATCACAACAAACCCGTGCAGATTTCTGGCATGGGGTCTCCTAAGCTTTATCTCCACCGGGGACTTCAGGAAAGCTAATCCGAATTATTGAAAGGTGTGCATTTAAAGTAGATTTGTTAAACTGCTTTAAAGCCCAGCATGGACATTCTGTTGCAGTATTAAAGCAACCTTAATCTGATTTGGAGTCATTCTTTTTGAAAGGGAAGTAACCTGAATTGAATTAAGGCTGCTTTAATTCCGAACACAATGGGGCTTAATGCAGTTTACCTCATCTGCCTCACAAGTCCATTCAGACAGATAAGCCTGTAGTAATCAGCAGATGTACTGGAAATGACCCCATTGTGCAGGGGGTGCCCACGTGCACCAAAACTCTGGGTACACGAGTGCTGCAGATTCACAGCCTGGCTTACTGAGGGGAAAACCAACACTCGATCCTGGTGCCAGTTCTGATGAGTCCCTCCCTTTGTTCCTGGTTTGCACCTTTGTGAGGAGAACCCACCCTGCTGCCTTCGGGGAAGATGAAAAGGATTGTGGCCCAAGGAAATTAAAATTGCACGCGGTGCTAGCCTGATGTACTGCTAGTCACACAGACAAGCACTGGGGACTGGACAAAATTCAGCCAAAGTCCTCTTGTTTGCAGCAGTGGTTTTTGCCCAGGCAGAACCAGACCCTTCAGAGCTCAGACCCTTCCTTGCAAATCAGCTGTGTGTCATTCACTGGAGGCTGCAGCATCAACTTGTGTTGATTGACAAGGCTTGTTCTTCATTAAGGGACAGTGGTTTTCATTAGGCAGAAGTACAAGAGGTTAGTTTCTACTGTGAGAGAGCTGAAGCCCAAGTGAGACCTCAAAACCTGCTGATTTTTAAGGAGCTGAGGGCGAGTTTCACTTTTCCACAGCCCACACTTGAACAGTGCAGTTTCTTATATGCGCATTTACTAAACAAAACACAACCAACACCAGGTGAGGAACATCTGAAATTTATTAGAAAAAGGTGGAAAGTTGTATTCTAGAACAAAATCTTCGTACATATGCAATACACAGAGAGAATGTATTCCTTTCCAAATACTACCTTGGTAACTGTTGCTTGAGGGGTGCCATTCTGGATTAATCTTTTCCCCTGAGCTGAGGAAGAGGGAGGTACTGCAGCTTTTCCAGGAGTGGTCTGATCCTGTAGGCTTCCAGCAGCCAGTGATCCTCAGAGCAGTTTCAGCCTCGCAGGGATGCAGAGGCAGCTCCAAGGGGTGATTTGGCCTCCGTGGCCACAGAGCTGGATGGAATTGGAAAGCTGTCCTTGCCATTGCACAGCAGGGCAAGTTTGTCCCAGACCTGCATCCTGCAAGTCTGGAACAGGCTCCTTTTCTGAGATGCTTTAACCAGGGACCTACACTTCAATTTTGGTTGGACTTAATTCAGGCGGAGTTTCTTTTTCTCTTTTCTGTTGTACTGGCTTTACTTAATCAGGTGTAGGGAATTTCTTTTTCCTGAAATGCTTAGCAAGTATTCTTAAAGGTGTCAGTATTTGTATCTGCAAAAAATAATAATTAAAAAAAAAACAAAAACAAAGAAACTTCAGGGTGTTCTACAGTTTCATTCAGTACAGGTGAACTTGCCACCGGTGAGGTCAACAATTTATGCTGTCAAGGCATAGTATGCTTTGATATTTTCAAAGGAAATAAAATGAAACTGAGGTCTTAACTGAAATTTGTCTCAAGGTTTCTGTTAATATCTGTGTAATTCTGTATATTTCACCTGTTCACAGGCTTTAGCAAATGTCACTACAAGTTATATATTAAAAAAAGTCATCTTCCATTTCTAGTTTCTATAATAAAATGAAGACGCTGCATTCAGTTCCTTTAGGTGCATCAGTCTTTGATCCATGTTATTGTTTCAGTGACATTTCTATAATGTAATTGGGATCAAATGTATATTTTACTTTTGTACAAAAGTAAAAATGATATTTTTATGACTAAATTCAGCAAACCCTTACCTATGACCTGCTACAATGAAATTTTTTTTTTTTCCTTTCCTTTACATGTAAAACATTGGGTTTTTTGCAGTATGTCGGTTTGAAAAGAATAAATAACAGCTGTCAATAGAACTGTAAATGGCCTCTCAGACATACCTCTGACTTTAAAGATCAAATATTTCCAATGTGAAGTATATCAACTGAATAGTCTCCATAGGAAAGTGCACCATCAGGGCAACAAACCATTTAAGCTGACACAGCTGTACTTATTTCCACCATTTACCAATGGCTTATACTTTGGGTCAAGTATGTACTTCATTGTCACATTACAGCTCATTTTACTTCCAGGTAGTGAAATTGTTTGACTTACCATTCTTAGAACATCTGATGTTATGAGTTCTTGAACTATTTGAAATGCATAGTTTTCATCTATGCAGTTTTACCTGCTTCTGTACTCGTTCATCTGTTCATACTTGGCATCAATTAAAGATAATTTTTAAGGATCTTACCCAGGTTTATTCTGTCTGGTTATTTTCTGGAGTCTGGTTTCTCTGCTGTCACTCTTGGCCAGTTCTGTCTGAAATGAATGGCTGCTTTATTGATGCTTTCCCTACTGAGTGGTACAAGAAGTGGCAATGTAGTGAGTGGGAAATGTTGCTGTGGGCTTTGAGAGGCTTGTAAATGTCAACTCAAGCTTTACAGTGCAATTAATCCAAAGGTTTGGCTTCTGCAAGCTTTGGACCTAGCCCTGAACAATGTTCTGGGGCCAAACTGTGCTGCCCTCACTTCTGAGACAGCACTCAGTCCCACCAAAACTCAAAATCAGGTTCAACCTGCTGGCCGTGAGCTCTGATTGCACCTCCGAAGGTTTGTGGGTATTAATTATCATCATCTAAGTGTGTACCCAGGTTCCAAACCACTGTGTGACCCACCCTGGGCTTTGGGTTGGGTCTGATGTCAGCAAACCCAAGTGACTTGATGTTGTTTCCTGTGGAAAATTGCTTTTTCCAGGCGTGCCGTGTCCCAGAGTGGTGTTGTGCACCCAGGAGGCAATGACAAAAATGCTCGTTATTTTGTGCCAAAGCTGTTGTGTGTTGGGAGTCCACCTAGAGATGGGTTTTTCAGGAGACAGGGGCAGCTTCCAGCAGTGGGAAGCACACAGAGCATTGATCACACGCCGGTGAAATGCAGTGAAAATATCCTGACCTTACACGAGCTAGAACACTTTGTGTGGCCTGTCCTGTGATTTTATTTTGCCTTCGCGGTGGAGAAAAGCTTTTGTCAATGAAAGCCTCGTTCATCGATAGCTTGGAGTGTTCAGTCAGTTGATTGAGTATCACTTACAAACTGTCTGAATTTGTTTTGTTGAGTTGTCAGCAAGGATTTGCAGTGATCTGAAATGGGTCTGGTCCAAGCTGTTTGTCTGTTGTTGACTGCTTTGTGGTGGAAAAGGGGGTGATCGTTGTCAGTCAGTTTTGCTGGCTCTAGGTGTGTCTAAAGTCTCATTGTTTCCTTCTTTTTTTGTGTCTAAAAAAACCCAACCCAGACAAAAAAAAAAAAAGTTTGTTTATCATCTCTATAGTAGCAATCTTCTCCTATTTGTTCTTAGCAAAGCTGCTGTTGAAACTTTGTGCATTCAGACCAGGTCCTAGGACATGATTTTGCCCTCTAAAATCACTCTATTTAAAAAAAAAGCAAAACAAAACCCAAACTCAACCAAAAGACCAACCAACCAACACTGTGTACTGGGCTAATTGAATCTCTGTATTAATTCCTTACTTAATCTCAAAAGTGAATGTGTGGGGTTTTTACCCCAAAATGGAAATCCTCCTATGTTGTATTTTCTACTTCATCATTTACAACATGGTTGTATTCCTTTGGTTACACCAAGCCACCTCCTGTAAAGGTTCTCTCTAAAGCATCCTACACTGAGGGGAAAAAAGTGTCTGCAGATACAGCTTAGGTAGCAGATGTGAAGATCCATGGAATAAGCTCCTTTCTTCTTCAGCTGCTCTGGCAAGGGTGTTCTTAGAGGAGCAATAATTCAGCAGACTTTCAGTGCAGAGAGGGACTGAGCCCATTCAGCAGCAAGGTGCTGTTTCCCTGTTACCTTCTCTGTATAATATTGATGATTGGAACATAAATTTGATTTATCTGGCAGTTAATCTTGGAAGTTGGGCAATTTTCGTGTACTGTTTGACTAATGGCTACAAAACAATTGCTTTGCAGAATCCTGTGGATCTCAGGTGTGATATACACCTTGCCATGCAGAAACAGCTCTTTATTCTTCAACAAATAAGAATCCTAAACCTCCTCCAAGCCATAAACCGACTTTTATCTCTGAAAGCAAACCCAAACTCTGCTGCTGGGTGCCCATTTGCCCAGTGCTGAAGTGCTGCCCATCCTCTGCAGCATCTGGAGCTGGCACTTTCAGACTGCCAGAGCAGATCAGACATCTCATGTCATTCAGGGCTGTCCCCAAGAGCAGCTGCTCTGCCCTGCCACGGCCAGCACAGGCTCTTGGAGCAACCCAGGAGCAAGCAGGGTTGTGTCTCTTCCCCTCGGAAGGCTGTAGAAACACCACAATTTCGTGCTCTTTTCCAGTCTGTGGAGAAAAGGAGAAACGCTCTGTGCTCAAGGCTTCTCCCAGGTACTTCTGGAGTTGCATTGTCTCCCGTGGCTGGCCTTGCTATAAAAATGCTCACTTCGCAGGGTGTTAGATTAAGTGTTGGAAAAATCAAAGCTTTAATTAGCACAACAATGCTTCAATCCACTCTGCTTCTCTAAGAGCTTCCTAAAATACCTCACATTTTATTCCAACGAGAAGACAATTGCAACTCTTGAATAGAAACCTTTTACAGCTAGCAGAAGAAACCGTAATTGTAGCTGGTATATTTGGTGACCTCCTCTCACTAGGTAGGAGCAGTAGCACCACTGCTAAAAAAATAAAATAAAAATCCTGTGGCTTTGGAGCAGGTGAGCCTGCAGTTATCACTGTGACAGGGAGAGCTGCAGAAAAAGCCCAGGCTGATCCTTGGGAGGAGGACAGGTCAAGGACAGCTGCATTTATGGCTCTTTTCATCCTCCCTCACCTATGTTCAGTTCACATATGAATTTTGCTGAGTGAAACCAACTCTAAATGGCATTTAGAGTCCCACCTCTCTGGGCTGATACCCACATGGATCCTCCAGCTCTTTTGTCATGAATGCTGAGAACACACAATAGATTCTAACCATTGTTTTTTTCAGGTTGGGGACAAAAAAGAAGTTTTTATAATTTATTGACTGCTTATCTCTTTGCTGTTTGGCCATTCTGAACACAAATCTGCATGCAGAATTCTGCACTAAACTCTGAATGAAGGATTTTCTAGTTTCCTGTGGCAGGTGGGTCATGAGACATTCTGGATTGATGGTGGGAGCTGAGACTGGCAACAGGGTCCTGCCTTCCAGTGGAATCACTCAGGCAATGGTATGTGTTTAGATGTATCTTTGCCTTCTCTGAGTCTTCTGCTTTGTTTTCAGTGTGTTCCAGTATTCATCTTCAGCCCCAAAAAGCCAGTTCCATCTTTCTTTCATCAATTCCATCTAAAGGGATGTAGCTTTCCTTTGGTTCTTTTCTAGTTAGCCAAACAAACCTGATTCGCTGGACTTGGCTGTTGCTGTGGCTTTTAATGCAGATAAATCACTTGTAAATGTTCCTGAAATACTCGTGGATATGCTTATTTCCCTCTGCCCTGACACCTGCAGCTTCAATTAGTACCATTAAGTTTCGTTGTTTCAGTTGCAAATTGTTTTTTTCCTTGACAGAATTTCGAAAGTTAGAAGGAGAAATAAAAACAGATCTTGCTCCTTGGGGTACATACCCTTGTTATGTTATTTAGATGATAAAAAATGGTTGGCATTCCAAGAGAATAGTATTTACTGCTAATGAGGCTTTAAACTCTTGTGGTATTTAATATTTGAGTCCTGAAGAGGGTCAGGGGCAGCTGCTGGGTTTGTACAGGGGGTGTTCAGAGGGCTGGGCACTCCTGGGGTGACACCCACAGCTGGTCACTGGAACTGGGTGTTGCCTGATGAGCTGAGAGCCCAAAGTCACCCTGGCTGGTTTGCTTGAGTTCGACAGAAGGATGGATTAACATTTCCCAAATGGGAAATCCCTTTGCCTGTGAGGAAAACACTGCTCTGACACAAACTTTCTTGTCTTGAACAAATCTGTGCCATAAATCATGATGGGTTAATGTCTTCCTGTGGACTTCATGCCACGTTGGCTTCTGGCATTTTGACTCTTAACCTTTTGCACCTTTTTCCTTTATGCTTTTATTAATCCTCCTGTGTTTGAGACATAAAAGTGGCAGGAACCAGACCATTGCCTTTTTGTTTTTTGTTTTTTGGTTTTGTTTTTTTTTTTTTTTTTGTCCTGTGGCTAGTCTGTCAAAAGCACGCAGTTTGTGTGAAGTTTTTGCTGAGTCTCCAGCAAGTCTGTGTGTTTGGTGTGGAGATTCTGAACCCACTTTGGTCCCCCTGGGGTAATGCTGGATGGATCTCCAGCAGGGCACCTCGTTGGCACTTGGGATGAGGAATGCGATGAGATCTGGGTGTCATTGCAAACTGTGAAGCCTTCCTGGGGTCTGGGCAGGCCTGGAGTTCTGCTCTGCTCTGCTTTGGCTCTGTGTCTGTTTGCCCTGTGAATATTTCATGTGCTGCTCTCATCCTTTGGTAGCTTGTCAGTGTTGGAGACAAACCGTGCTCTGCCTCAGGAGTTTCAGAAATGGGAAGGGAGGATTTGGTGTCAGTCCCTCAGGCCAGTCCAGGGTCTGGGGATGCTCAGGCTGTGCTGTGTTAATCCAGGGTATCAATCTATTTATCGAGGATCCTGAACAGCAGTCAGAAACCATGGGAGTCAACACCTTCAATTATTAATTAAAGGTAGCAAATGCAAGCTGGGTATCACAGCAGGGTACAGAGCCACTGTTGTTAATGAATATTCAAAGCCTGCATTCTGTCTGACAAGACTGGGGTGGGCTTCTCCTGGCCTGCAGGTGTCTGTGCTCTCACCTGTTTGTGACAGCTCCCAAAGGCTGCAGAAATCCCCCAGCAGAGAGAGCAGCCTGGGACAGAGCCCTGTGGCACAGCCCCACGTCCTGGCTGCAGACTTGGGGCTGGCAGGCAGGGGCAGGGTTGGCCTTTTGATTTCTGGGTCTCTTTTTGGTAGCACTCAGTTCTTACTCCTGTGACTTGGGTACCAAAATGACTGTGAAGAACGTGGGAACAGAGATTTCACTGGCTGCACTTGTGCAGATCATTGCTTCTGTATGGAATGAAAAATGCCCTGCTGCAAATCAACATAACTCATTTCTCCTGAGCTAACCAGCTCAGGGTCTTCCTTTCCTATTCACATTTGATAAATTTTTACATAAATAAGAGCTTCAGTTTAGCCAGAAGGAAAGACTCTTGCCTATCAAGCTTCACTGTAGTACAATAAATAGGAAAAACCCCACCTCTTTTAAAGGACAGATGTGTTAAAGTGACACCAAATATATTTTCATCTGTTGGTGTTCTGTGACTCTGGACAGTGTTCAGTGATCACACAGAGTCTATGCCCTAAGATAATAAAAATTAAGGCAATGAAATAAAGACATGAGCATACTTTATTTTGCCCATTTTGCTGTTTTAGTGAAGACTTAAATTGTTCTCTTTTACTGTGCATAGATTTGAACTTAATATGGAACAGTTTATGAAAAACATGACTGAAAGATGGAGAATTAATTTTATATTATTTAAGATACATGGAAAAGATCAGTTTTCATTGAGACATCTACAGAGCAAGCAAACTTGTTAATAGCTACTCTTCTCCAGAATTTTTTAACACTCCTGTGATAAAGCCACTGTAGCAGTATCAGAAAATATGATTTACTGCAGTGGAAGTTAATATGCTCCAGGCTTTATTTGCTTTTACAAAAGAACCTAAAACCTCCTGCAGATAAATATTATCAGGAAGTGTAGGGGAATGAAGTCTTTATTTCTCTCACAGTCAATCTCTGCTGTGATACTTTAAGTCTGCTTGTGTATCTTGTTTTGTGCAGAGCATGGTTAAAAACACACACCAGAATATTTGGTTTTTTTCTACAAACATAATCTACATGCACCTTGGAGGTGAGTCTCCTCAATTTAAATGTGAATTGCCCCAAAACTTACACCCAGCCTCAGGACTTCTTGCTCTCCATGGTGACACAGTGATGAGCAGTGAGGATGACAAAGCAATTAAAACAGCTGGATCTTGAGCCTGGTAGGATGTGTCCAACTCCTCTACATCTCACAGTTATTAGAACATCCCAGGGGAATTTTTTTAATTTGTTTTAGGATGGGGGAGGATCACAGAATTGTAGAATGGTCTGGGTTGGAAGGGACCTTAAAGTGCCACAGGCAGGGACCCCTCCCACTGTGCCAGGCTGCTCCCAGCCCCATCCAGCCTGGGACACTCCAGGGATGCAGGGGCAGCCACAGCTGCTCTGGGCACCCTGTGCCAGGGCCTCAGCACCTCACAGGGACAATTCCTGCCCCAGATCCAACCTGACCCTGCTCTCTGGCAGTGTGCAGCCATTCCCCTGTCCTGTCACTCCCTACAGGATGGTGCAGTGAAGCCCCTGGAGAATGTCTCTGTAGCAGGAAAGGAGACTAAGGACCACTTAGATGCTCAGCTGGTTTCAATGGGCTGGGTTCTGGGGAAGCCAGTGGCCCTGGGAGATTACCAGTGTGAAGTGAATGAGCAGGAAACAGCCATGAAATTGTAGTACAAAAGCTGCTTATGGCAGCAGGGAGCAATTGAGGGCATTAGTCTGTGAGTCCCCTGTGCATTTCCGAGCTGATCTTCCCAAGTGCCCTAAATTCCTGTGGAGTTCAGCACCTCTTAATATGTTACTGAGCAGGAATTACATTAACAGTGACATGTGGGGAGGCAGTAGATGCTGTTGCTTGAATGATGTTCTGTGGTTAGTCCAGATGAAATTCCTGTGCTTTGTCACCCAATCAAGACAGGAACTGCTGGGGTAAAACACCAAGTAAAATGGAGCCCTTGATCCCAAAATGTGACTACACTAAAAACATGAGTAAACCCAAGCATTTCTATATTTTTTAATATAATCTTGGTGATTAGTGTTTAAAACAAAGCCATCCCTGATTATTTCTATTCAGTGACATCTGGAGTGAGGCAGGTGTTTTGTGGATAAATGGGAGAAAAGCTCTCTGACTCATTTTATTTACAACCTGTGTGAGCAGCATCTCTGTGGAAGATGAGGTTGTGACTGATGGGGAAACTGAGACATAAAAAGGTCTTGCTGGTTCCATTTGTTTGACCTTTTCCAGGCAATACTTTTTATTGCATGAAGAGAAGACTGATCAGCCTTTGCTGCACTCTTTCTTTTAGGGCTTCTGTTGTGTCACATGATGTGAAGCCCAGCACAAGCAGCAAGTTTATGGGTCTGCTAGGAAATGAGCTTGGTGAATGTCTCTCTGCTTATAAATATGGTGAAGGGGCATTATAATCCATTGATGCTGTGATCATCAAGTTCCAGCCTTCCAAGTAATTGTTTGAGCCTTCCCAGTCTTCAGGATAAATAGATAAAAAAGCCACATCTACAAATTCACTGTCCCAACACACATGACAATTTGCTCTCAGGAAATCTGAGTAGCAGCACTGCCTCCATCACTCCCTGACCCTGCACAGTCCCTGGGCAGAGGCAGAGAGAATTCCTGGTGTCCTGGACTCCAGGGCACATGGGAGCTTTGTGTTATTGCCTGAACTTCAGCCTTTGGAGCAGAATCACCAGGAGGGGTAAGTTGGAGACCTCTCCCAGCTCTCCCCTTCTCTGCAGTTCTCCAGGGAATGTGGTACTTGTCCTGCAGCCCTGGGCCACATGGACATCGTGGTCTGTGGCTCATGGAGTCGTTTGTCCTCTTGGGAGAGTGATGAAGAGTTACAGTTCAAAGAGCAGTTTTAGTGCAGGGCATCCTGAGCCTTGCCCTCCTGTCCCTCTCCACCCCTTCCCTTGTCATTCCTTGTGTTCCCAATTGCAGAAATTGAAGATGAATCCTTCATCTTTGCACTCTTTAACAAGTAATTGTATTGTCAGGTGATGTTTTCATTTGTGTTGGGCCAGGTATTGAAAATTGTTGTTTCCTTGCTCAGCAGTAGAACAGAATCACAGAAATGCTGAGTGTGGAGGAAACCTCTGGTGATTGTCTAGTCCAGCCTCTGTGCCCCAAGCAGGGTCTCCTGGAGCCAGCTGCAGAGGACCATGTGCAGCAGTCATGTTTTGAATAGCTCCAAGGATGGAGATTTCACAGCCTCTCTGAGAAAAGTGTCCCACTGTTCAGTGACTTTCACACCCATGTTTTCCTCATGTTCCTGTGGAATTCCTTGCTCAGTTTGTGCCCATTGGCTCTTGGCCTGTCTCTGGTACTGCTGACAAGAGTCTGGCTCTGTCTTCTTTACACCCTGCCCCATCAGGGATTTATCCACATTGCTGGGACCCTCCTGAGTCCTCCCTTCTCCAGGACAGCCCCAGCTCTCCCAGCCTCTCCTGGAGCACCTGGCAGGTGTCCCCAGCCCTTGGATCATCCCTGTGGGCTGTGTGGGGCAGTGGTCACGAGGAACTGTCAATCCAGAGGCATTTGGAGGCACATCCATGCACATCCATGCCACATGAGGAGCTTGGAGTTTGTCCCAGGCTGATGTGACTGGCAGCCCTGTTCTGTCCTCTAGCACTGGATGCTGCAGAAGGCACAGAAACCCTGGAGAATTTATATGTATGCTCATCTAAATCACCTTATAATAAGGTGATTCTCATGTGCAGCCTGGTTTCTGGTACATAGAGTTTGCTTTAAAACCTAAAAGGTGATGGGCAGCATCTATTTCTAAAGTTAAACAGGTAGGTATAGAAATGAGAAATACCCTTGATATCTATATATAAATACACAAGAGTCTCTTTCTCTCTCTTTCTCTTTCTCTTTCTCTTTCTCTTTCTCTTTCTCTTTCTCTTTCTCTTTCTCTTTCTCTTTCTCTTTCTCTTTCTCTTTCTCTTTCTCTTTCTCTTTCTCTTTCTCTTTCTCTCTCTTTTTCTCTCTCTCTCTTTCTCTCTCTCTTTCTCCCTATGGTTAAAAGGCCTTGGTCAAGGCTAGAACCAAAATTCAGAACCTGGCAGCAAAATCTTTCATGTTTCTTGTCCCTTAAAGAATTATTCACATGAAGGACACCTGTTTGAGCTGCTGCTTATTCAATTCACTTGAATGAAGTCGGTTCTGTGCAGATTTACACACATAAATATTAAAGCAGAGATTTAAATAGGATGCACATTCAGGGAAGAGAGGTTCTCAGGTCTGGACTTTTGATAGACCAGTGGTCAAATCAAATTTGCTCAGTCTACATTGGGGTATGATTCAAAGATCTTGGGTCATGGGAACTGCTGATTTCCTCCAATCCCTGCCACTTTACAGCAGCTCCAAACTGGAATGGTGATTTCAGCAGCAAAATGAGCTGGAGAGAGGAGAGGGGAGCTGGGTGTGTAGGCTTTCCAACAAGCATTCCCACCCATTCAGCATGCTCACACAGATCCACTGATTATTCCTGGGAAGTTGAGATAAGTACCCTTGAATATGTAAGCGTGCTTATTTAGTATCCCTCTAATTGTAGCAGGAGGAAATGTTACACATTGGCAAAAATAAATCCTCCCTTGACAGTTTGATAGGAGCCCCTGGCTGCAGTGCCTTTCAGAAGTGGAGGCTGGCTGAGGAGCCCAGACTGGGGCAAACAGGGAGATGTGACTGGGAAAGAATGTGTCAGTACAAGGGAGATGGAAATCTCTTGGCTTTGGGCTGTGTTTGGGAGGAACTGGGAGTGAGGGGATGGAGGGCACTGGTTGATCTGCTGTAACACCTCTAATCATGCCAGCTACTGAAGGTGCTGGATGCTGTTACATCCCCTGGTTGAGCTTCCCCATGTTTACAAGGATATTATGGAGCAGAGGGTGCCACTTTTAAGGCCCTTGTTTCCTCTGAAAACAGAAAATCACTTTCTGAAGAAGCCTCATCCACTCTGCTTTGCTTGAGCTGGGGTCAAGACGTGGAGATGAAGCTGCCCTTCCCCTCAGGGTTCCTCCTGGGTGGCACACAAAACATTTCTAGCCATGGCAGCGTGAGGCACACATCCCAGAGAAGGCTGTGCCTGCACGCCGTGGAAATATCTTAATTATTTGTGTTTGCTGCTTTTGATAATTGCTGATTAGTGCTGTGTGGGATTCAGGCAAACACTGGAAAATTACATTCATCATAGCCTGAGGAGAGAGTGGAAACATCACTGTGATTTGATGGCAGTGTGAAACAGATGCTGCCACTGTGACAATCCAGGCACAAAGGACAAACTCTGCCCTGGAATGCTCTGCTATAAATCACTCATAAACCCATTCTAGTCAGTCACTGGCCATGAAAAAAGAACATGGGCAAAGTCACAGGCTGGGGGTCCTCATCTGGCACCAGCAGAATCAGGGGGGAGAAAAGGATGCTTCAATTCTTCTGGTTTAGGGAACCTAAATCAGACCTGAAATCTCATTTCCACAGGAGGGGTGCTGGGTTTTGTCCAGTTGCAGAAGTTTTGGGTTTGAATAACTCAGGGAAAATAAAGAGGTCTGGAGGCACACAAACAGGTCACAGAACAGAGCTCACTTCCCTGCTTGTCAGGTGGAGGAGACAGGAAACTTTGGCCTAAGGGATACTCCATCAATATTCTGGAAATAGTGATGTTCTCAAGAGCCACCAGCTGAAGTAGAAGAGAAAGGAACTTTTCACTTTCCTCAGTTTGATTCCTTTCAACAATATAAAAATCTCTCAGCTAGAAAAAAACTAGTTGAAAAGATTTTTCAAACATGCAAAAACATGATTTGAAGTAGAAGCTTTCTCTTTTCTCCATAATTTTTCAGCAACACATCCAACAGTTCTCTTGTTGGCAGAAGAAAACATTTGGCTGTCCAAAAAGAAGAAAAAAAATCCCCAAAGAGTTTTGTCTTCTAGTCTATGGACAAGCACCTTTTTGTTTTTGGAGGGGTGAAAGGGAACTGAAAAAAACTCTTCACACATTTAGCAGACTTCATTCTAGTGAGTTCCCTGATTTATTAAATCATTACCTGTGAATCTGACTGTTTTCCTGCCAAAAAGGGGGTTGTGTAAAGCTGTTGCAGCACAGGCTCAGTTTTTCCAGAGGGTTCCCCCTCCCACAGCTCCACTTCAGCCACATCTTTCTCTGCTTGCTGTGGGGGAGACAGAGCAGAATTCACTGGGGGTCAACAGAAATCCCAGAGTCTTCAGAGACTCTCTGAACATCAATGTTTTATAGACAAGATAACTCCATTTTTATCCCTTTTTTTTTTGGCTGAACAAGGCTTTGATGGATAATTTTCAGCCAGACAAAATGATTAATATTTTGATCCTTTTCAGGGCTTACATGGATTGTAACCCTAAGTTTCTAGTAATGGAAATCCCATCAGCAGAGTGATTAGGCCTAAAGAAATTCCCTGCTCAATGAACTCCTGCTTGCCCATTCTAGACAACATTTTAATGTTATCTCAGAGGAACTCTTGATTGATACATCTGAAAGCTATAAATCCTGTCCTTTGAGCACGGGACCTTTCAGTTCCAAGTTCTGTATGAGAGGCAAAAATCCTCAGCAATCCTTGTTGCCATTCAAACATCTTTAGAAAGGGTTTAATCACTGGAAAATGGGACATCCTGGATTTTCTTTTTTCCTGTGACTTTTCCCCATAGTGGCAGTTAATTCCCCACTCTTCTTGGTTCTTCCCAAGTGCATGGTAGATGTCTGTCACTCCCCTTGGCTTTTTTACCTCAACTTGATGGAACATTTTGTCTGGGAGAGGCTGGGCAGATCTCTGAAAGCCAAAGGAGGAGTAAAATTAGGGTGGAAATAATTTCTTCATGAACAGAGCCCTTGAAGTCCTTTTTGTCACACTTGAATGGAATTGTTCCAGGTCCCTTCCATGCTTGCAATGGAGATGATGCCAGAAATCAGTGCAGTAATTGGAGGCATGGTCTCTCTCTGTGCAGTTTCCCTACGTGGGGCCAGCTGGAGAATCCATCCTGTGTGCTATTTAAGGCACTCTGTAGACATGGACCTTATGTCTGCAGAGGAGCTGCAGCTTAAATTAGTTCATTGACTTCTGGGCACTTCATTTGTGCTGTGGCTGTGAAGCTGTTTCTGATGCTCCCTCTGCTCACTCTCATTTCCCCACCTGGAGAAACCCTGCAGAGGACAGAGGCAGCTTGGCCATGTCAGGTGTTTCAGCAGTGTTCATCCAGTGTTTCACTGGCTGATTGTTCTCAAAAGTTCTTGAAAAAACTCTCCTTTAGCATTGGTGTCCTGGTCAGTGAAGGATCCAGTTTTGTCATTACTCCCTGGGTTTTTCAGGATGCTCCTTTCCATTCTGATTTCTCTTGCTTCCCTCCTTTGAAATCCAGGAGTTTACATGGATGGAATCAAGGAGCTCTTATCACTGTAGTTTGGCTTCAGGCTTGATGTTTTGGTTTTTTGATGTTTTTTCTTAGGGAAGTGTGATAAATAGAATATTTTTTGTAATAATATTGATCTCATTTATTCTTTTTGACAGGAGGGGCTTTTTCTTAATGTCCCTCTGATTTGACCAATGTGATTGAAGAAATTTATTTTTGTTTCACCAATCACATTGATCTGTGTAAAATTGTATATAAGAGAAAACCATCCCTAATAAAAAAAAGTAATTTTTAACCTTCTAATCACAAAGGCTGTGTCATGTGTTATCTAAAACAACATATCACCTCCAAGGTGCTGGTGCTTTCTGATACAATTCCCCTTATTTTGTCCAAATTATATTTCAAGTGTAATTTTTGCAGCTCTGTTAAATGTTGTGCTGAGCATCACCTACACTGCATCTCCCTCCTCCTTATTCCCATTCACTTTGTTCTTCAGAATGCACAATCCAACGTGGATTTTATGGTTTGGGGTTGCTTTCCCTCCCCCTCTAAAGCAAAACTGTGCTTCAAGAACCACTGCAACATCTCAGAAGTGTTTTCTGCTGTGGTCCTGCTGCCTTCAAAGGAGCTGCACAGTGTGACCAAGGGCAGTAGAGCCTCACAGTTTGCAGGCTGCCTTTGATTTTTTTTTGTCTTCCATTGAGAATGTAGAGGCAGCATTTGCCCAGCTTGCTTCTTTCATATTTGGTGCCCCTGGGACTCAGATCTCTTGACCTCCTGCACGGTCTCTCTGTGATGCTTTTGAAATAACACTCGAGGTGGCTGACAGCTCCATGGGCATCCTGTGGGGCAGGCAGGCCTGAAACAGAATCACAAATTTGTGTTGGTGTGAGACAGCCAACTTTGGGGACCCTAGAAACCCTGGAAAACAGGGATCCCCTGTAAATGTCCTCTTCTGGAGTGCCTCACTGGAAATGCTGCACTTGAATGCTGTTTCACAAAATCACATGGCTGCACAGCCAGGAGCCCGTGAAATTCCCATCCCTGTAAATGTCCTGGTAGTGCTAAACTTGGAACTAAATTAGGTCATATTTAACAGGAGTTTTACAGCTGTATGTCCTATATAAACCTCTGAAATGTGAGGGCAAGGCAGTGTGTGTTAGTGTGGGAGTTCAGTGGATAAGGCTGGGAGTTATCTGAAAGGGGAGAGATTTAAATTGGAGAGAAATCCCTGTGTGAGGTCTCCAGTGAGATTACTGAGGTTCAGAATGGACATGAGGAAAAAAATGAAAGTCACCATGTGGGTAGTTTAGCAGTGGAATGAGTCATAAGGAGAGTTCTTGGGCAGCTCTGGTCTTTGAAAAGCCCAGGATTTGGCTGGATGGAGCTGCAGGTGCCCTGGTCCAGCACTGGTGGTGGTGCTGCTCTGAGCAGGAGGTTGCTCTAGATGATTTTTGTCGTGGTTTAGCCTCAGCTAATGGCCATGGTGCTTTAAACCTCCAAATAACACCCTCAGGAGATGTTGTCTCCTCCCTTCCCTGCTGAGTTTTGGAGGACTTGTGCTGAGGTGTCACCAAGCTTAGGAATGCTTCAACATAAAAGATGTTTTTGGTTTACCTTGCTATATTTAGGCCTGACTTACAATAAGAGTACTAAACTTGGAATGTTTGGAGCACATGGGGGTGTTGATATCTTATATTTAGCTTGATCTGTCAGTTATACAAGCATCTGTCACAGACATAGCAGATGGCAGAAAGCCCTGATAGGGTTCAGAGGGAAAAGAACCAAGATCTTGGTTATTGGGGACAGGGTATGCTTAGGAGAGAAAAAAGCTCCTAAAACATATGTCTGTTTTCTGCAGGGAAGCTGGGCTCTGATGTGGCATGATCAGAGTGAATCCAGAGTAGTTTAAAGTTTGAAAGCTGAGCTAGCTCAAGGATGTCACTTGAGCTGGGGTGATTTTGCTTCTGGGGGCTGTACAAAGATAAATGCAAACTCTGTCCTTAGGCCAGGGAGCTTTGCAACCTGCTGGCTCTGTGGGGTTTGCTGTGTGGCTGCAGCTGTCGGGGCTGAGGTACAAGAAGGGTTTGTCTGGGATTGTGGCTTCACAGCCAGCTCAGCCTGGCTGAGTTGTGTGATGTGCTGCCAGGAGGAGCAGCTCCTGTGCCTGTGCCCAGCCAAGGCTCCCAGCTCTGCTGTGCCTCTCCTTTGAGCTTGCTCCAGACTCAGCGTGGTCAGGCTGTGGGTGCAGCCAGCATGGCAGATTGGTGGGAAATGGGGCAGTGGGAGAGGAACGGGGTGTCCAGAGCTCTGGGCTGGGCAGAAGGTGAGCCCCAGGCATTTGAGGGGGAGCAGGGTCTCTGCACAGCATTCTCCTGGGATGGTGGCTGAACATGAGCCAGCTGTGCCCAGGGGGGCAGGAGGCCAGTGTGGGCCGGGCTGAGCAGCCTGGGGGGCAGCAGGGCAGGGCAGGCACTGTGCCCTGTGCTGGCTCTGCTGGGAACCCTCCGAGCCGGGGGCACTGCTGGGACCCTGGCACAGGGGGCACAGGGAGGGGCTGGAGCCTGTGCAGAGAGGGCAGCGGGGCTGGGCAGGGGCTGGGGCAGCTGGGCAGGGGCTCAGCTGGAGCAGAGGGGGCTCAGGGGGCCCTGCTGGCTCTGCACAGCTCTGCCAGGAGGGCACAGCCGGGGGGTCGGGCTCTGGGCACAGGCACAGGCACAGGAGCAGAGGGAACGGCCCCAGGCTGGGCACGGCAGAGCAGGGTGGGAACCGGCAGGAATTCCTTCATGGAGAGGGTGGGCAGCACTGGAAGGGGCTGCCCAAAGAAGTGCTGGAGTCTCCATCCCTGGAGGTGTCCAAGAAACAACTGGATGTGGCACTGAATGCTTTAGTTGGCAAGGTGGGGGTTGTTCAAAGGTTGTGCCCAGTGATTTGGGGTGTCTTTTCCAACATTAATGATCCTGTGGTTCTGTTCTCTGATTCTGAAGGTGACTGAGATCTTGGCAGGGTGTGTGCTAGGATGGGGCTCAGGCTCACTTTGCTTTAGCAGAAGAGGAATAACTGTCCTGGGAATGCTTTCCCCACTTCACATGAGGATGTGTTAAGTGATTAATTTTGGTCATTTTACTTTTTCCACTAACATGCACATGCTTAGACGGATTCCTTGTATCATCAATTAGGATGAATTATGAATTAAGTTGAATTGGCTTAAAACTACCCATTTTTGCAGACTGCACCGAGTGGTTTTTCTTCCTCAAGAAAATGCTTTCACTCTTCTGCTCAAAAAGCAGACCAACAAAATCCCCCATGATAAAATAATTGATGCAGCAGATGTGGTGTGCAGTCGCCAGGTAGGAAAATCAACCCCATCCGAAATGCTGAGGCTGGGCAGTTCAACTCAACCCTTCCCTCTGCTTCCAGTGCTGAACCAGAGCAGGGACAGCCAGGGCAGCAGGGGCTGCAGCAGCTCTGCTGGCAGCAGAGGCTGAGGGCACTGGGATGGGTCAGCCTGCAGAGGAGAAGGCTTTGGGGTGACCTCAGTGATACAGGGAAGCTGCTGAGAGAGGCTTAAGAACTGGGGGAGGTGGGAAGGAAAAAGGGAGAGAGGGGAAAGGATGAACTCCTAAAGCTTTGTGTGTACCTGTTTACTTGAAATGTGTGGTGGGAATGAAACGTTTTTAAACAAACAACTTTGCAGCCAATAGAAACGAATCAGTGGCTATAATTTTCATAGAAGTGCTTCATTTTCTATCTGGCTTGCCTCCAGGACTTAATCAAGGCTTTCTTGGAAATGTTGGGTGTGCAGGCAGTGTGCATGCATTTCAGAGGCAATTTTTGGTTTGCTGCTTGCTTTCTGTGCAGCTGCAGGGATGTGTTTAAGTGAGTGGGATGCTGCTCTCTGTTCTGTTGATGGCACGTAGCTTTTCCACACGAAAGTTAATGGGAACCTGCTGAATCCTAGGAGTAGTATTAGCCCCTCAGAGGTAACTGAGCTTTTGTGCAAGTCCCAGCTACTGGTTTGGAGAGAAATTTCTCTCCTGAAGAGGTGAATGAAGCTTTAGGTGCTTACCAGTAAAAGCAAAAGTTGTTGTGGTACACAAGATAGATTTGCAGTGAGTTATGTGAAAGGTGAAACTTGATATTGATGAAGGTTCTGCCACAAAGAAACAAGGTTTTCCACTGGAAGGCCTTAATGCAGTGCCCTTTCCCATTTTAATGTGCTTTGGAATAAAAATGATTCATCAGCCTTTCTTGCTGCCAGTCAGGTGATAATCCCAGTGAGATAGTGCTGAGTGGCATTGTTCTGGTGCAGAGCAGGGCAGCACTGCACTCTCCACACCCTGGTGCATGAAGCTGTCATCTCTGCTGGTGATCAATAATGCTGCAGAAATAGCTGGGCCATTGGTTATAGCTGCACCTTGCAGATAATGAATATCTGCCCAGCAGCAGCTGATTGTGTGCACATTTCCAGGGAGATTTGAAGAAATGCACCATTTAAACTGATACCATCTGCTAATTCAGGTACCTAAGAAGAGTATTTAAAGCATATTTTTGGTGTGGACTTATAAGTAAAAAGAACTCCCCCATGAAACCCCTCCAAAATTCTAACCAAACCCCAAACCTGTCATACTCTGTAATTCTGGTTAGTAAATAGCAGCAATTAAAACACCAACTCATGAGAATTTTTTTTTGTTTGCTTCCTCTGGGTTTGTCTCCTCAACTGATAGAATGCTGCTTCTTCCAGAATATCTTCTTACTGAAGAAAACATTTTTAGCTGACCCCAAACAGTTCAGCCAAAGGAATGTTAATACAAGGAGTTATTAATAATTCTTGCACTGAGCAGACTTTAACTTCAACAGGAATACTATTTCAAGATGCAGCAGCTCAGCCTAAGGACAACAAGCCATGTTTATTTTGTAGCTGATTCAACGGTTGGAGTTCAGTTACATCCAAAAGCTTTGAGGAAAATTAATCAAGTAATGGGGGATGGAGGCAGTCAGGGGGAAGTCTGATTTTATTTCAGACTCCAGACCATCTGCTTTCAAAAAAGACATTGCTCTTAGGTGGAGAAGGACCAAAGGCAATGGGCACAAACCAGAACACAAACTGGTTCTTTGGTTGTTGGTTGGTTGGGGTTTTGGGTTTTTGGAGGTTTTTTTTCAAGTGCTGAACACTGGCACAGGATGCCCAGGGAGGTTTTGGAGTTTTCACCCTTGGGGATATTCTAAAGGTGGCTGGTCATGGTTCTGGACTGGCAGCTGTGGCTGGCCCTGCCTGAGCAGGGGGGTGGACAGGAGACCTCCAGAGGTCCTTGATAGCTTCATCCTTCCTGTGCTCAGTAGTGAAAATAACCCCTGAGTGTCTTCTCAGTGTACTGACACGAGGTCTGATTTGGGAAAAGCTTCTGCTGACAGTGACAGCATTTAACTCTTGAATTTCTCCCTAATTTCTCTGTACAGTTCTGCAGAACAGAAGCCTGAAGGGACTCTTGTAGCACTCACTCTGCTGCTGTCACTGATGAAAGATAAAGATCAAGAATATACTGGGAAAAATTACAGAAATCACCATTTTATGAGTAACAACATGACCTGTATCCCTGCATTAGCCATCTCTTAAAACCTCTTTCCTTGCTTTGTAGAGTGCTTTTGTATAATTTCATACCTCTCAAGAGGCTGTTCTCCACATTATACTACTGGGACATTTTTGTTGACACTTGTGCCATCTTTTTGCACTTAAATTCATCATTTTTAGTTGTAGATTCCCACTTTAATTCCCCATCCTGTGTCAGTCCTGTGAGAATCCCAAATGCCTGGAGATGGTCATTACCCTTCCTCACTTGGGGCTCTGCCTGTGCAGTGCTGCACCATGGAGGGAGGGCTGGGGGTGGTTTAGGATCTTTCTGCTGTTTCCAATTTTCAGATTTTTTATATCCTCCCACACAACCTGGCTGAAGACTCATTTGGTGGCTGCATCATCAAACTGGTTGCTCTGTGTATTTCCCTTTTTGGCTTTTATTCCTGTTCTTCAGCAGCACCACCATCCACTTCTCCTTCCTGCTGCCTGTCTACCTTTTTGAGCCTTTAATAGATAAGAATCCAGCTCGTTAAAACAATTTGTGAAAGCATTTGGTGACATTCACTGGCTTCTTGAAGTCTGCCAAAAAATAAAAAATTCAGAGTTACAGAAGCAGTTGGAGCTGCAATGTGGGTAGGAAGTTATTTGTGTATCTATTTGTATTTATCTAATGTACAATACCTGAGGATCTGAGCTGGCCAGGGCAGCAGAGTCACGTTGATTCTGTTGCTGGGAGAACAAATGACAGAGAAAGCATTCATCTTATTTGTATTTATCTCAAAGAGTCTCTGAAGTAATTTTTATATCCCCTCACTGTACTACTTGAGTTTTGGGGGTTCCACTTTTGTGTGCCCTGTGAATGCCACCCGTGCATTACTGTGAAGGGTAATGAGGGCCAGGCTACAAATTAGCACTCAGCTATTACAGCAATTAACATTCCTTAATGACAGGCTCATGGAATGGCCTGGTTTGGAATGGACCTGAAATATCATCTCCTTCCAGTGCCCCTGCCAGGAGCAGGGACACCTCCCAGGGGACCAGGCTGCTCAGAGCAGGGGATGATCTCCTTCCTCGAGGGTGAGCACTGCATTTGGCTCCCTCTGGTTTTTTGAGAGGAAAAGGAATTGCTGGGTGTGATTCATGGGCAGCCTTAAATGTTGGCCAGAGACTCAGTGGATCTGCTGCAGAAACACCAGTTTGACCCCAGTGGCTGTGTGGGAGTTCAGATCACTGGCTGAGTTGTTCAGTGGGTCCATAAATCACTGGAGATAACCAGGGTAAATCCAACCCCCAGCTTCTAAAATCTGGGAGGGGTTAGCTGATGTTACTGTGATGCACAGAGGGAACACACAGTAATACACACAGCAGGTGTTTAGGTAGAGAAGAAGAAAAGAACTGTTTAGTTTATTGTTGATTTTGTATCTCTCAGTTTCTGGACAGTGAGCAGAGGTTGGACAGAGAAGTTGCCACCTCTCCATCTCCACTGCTCACTGGAGAAGTCCATCAGGTGAGATCTTTCACAAAGGAATGCAAACATGATCCTTGTTTATCTCACAATTCATGAGAGCTGACTGCATTATACCAAACAAACCAGAAAATGTTTATTTTTAGGGACGACAAGGTACAGGTCTGATGCAGATTTTCAGCCTTTCAGTGAGGAATTTGCCTTTGAGCAGCCCAGATGATCCATGAAGTACCTGGGAAGCTCTAGAGCACAATATTTGAAACATCTGCAGAGGAGCCTGTGATTCAGTTGATGCAGTGGTATTTCAGAATCATCTTCCAGGTTTTAAGTACATTTTAAAGTTTTTAGTCTCTATATAAATATCAGAGTTCTGTTTGGCTCGTGCTTGATGGTTCATTGCTAACTGAAATAGATAAATTAATGTGTTGCTGCATGGAGTTTTTTAGGGATAGATCCATCAAAGGATGGGCACTGAAGTGCTCAGTTCCTGCTTCAGCTGGGGCCACAGAAGGACCTGGGATGGAGTGGGTGGTGAGATGGGGAGGGTGACTTCGTTTTCTCTGTTCTCTAATTCCCTTCTCATGAATTGTGTTAATGTTGGATCTCACATTTTGCATGAGTCAGGAGTGCTGTAGTGGTAAACATGAGTTTCTAGTCAAGCACAAGTGCAGCAAGGGAGAGGATGAAAAGAAAATGTGGAAAAAAGCACTGTAGACTCAAGTGGGGATGGCAGAAAGGGGGAGTGTGATGGTTCTGTTCTCTGGCCTTCCAGAGATCACCATGGAAATGAGTCTACCAAGTTAAAAAATAAGGCTGAGCTACATGCTTTATCAAAAATACACCAGATTGAGGTGGAAGAGAGCACTTCTTTCAAAAAAAAAAAAAAAAAGAGTATTTTTGTCAAAGATGGAGAGGTGGGAGGAAAGTCCACTAATGCTTTGCAACTTAGTAGTAACAAGCACCCACAGGAGCAAAATATATCTGTGTGCCACTGTGCCTGAGGAGGAATGAATGTGTGAGTGTAGATGTGGGCTAGCTTGTGTGTGGAATGGCGGGGTTGGATCTTTGAGCAGTTGGATGGAAGGGGTTGTTCTGCTGCCTGTGAAGGAGCAATTTGGCTTTCTAACCCTCTGCAGGGTTGTTTTTTTTCTCTTGCTCTTTGGAGCACCAAGCCTGGCACTCACCAAGTTCTGCTGGTGGCCTCACACAGATGAAGGCTTTAGAAAAATTGCTTGCACTAATGTCATAACAAAGGATTAAGAAAATGTGTTTGGGGGAGTGTAGTGATGTGCACCATGTTAACCAGGAAGGTTAACCTGCACTGCTTGTTGTGGAAGAGCTGGGTGTGCCTGGGCAACCAGAGGGGCTCCCCTGTAGGTGACAAACAAAACCTGCTGAGTTTTCTGGAGATGTAAAATGGGTTCACAGCAAGATGTGACCTTCTTAGGTCATCAGTGAAAATAAATTTAATGTTTCTCCTCTATGCTCACACTGCTCAAGGTGTATCAATAACTCTGTGAAGCTGCTTGGGTGTTTTGTTTTGTGTGTGTGTTTTGTTTTTTTTTCTCTGCCTTAAGGAAAAGGAGGGTGCTATGTTACAAAATAAATAAAAAGGGCTTTTTTACCTAGCAAGGAATGCTGCTGTCCCCCAGTGATGCTCAGAGGTTGGAAGGCTTTATCTCAGAAAGAGCCCAAGACTCTCTCTCTGTTCAGTTGTCCTCACTTCTGCATCACTCTGAAGTCTTAAGAATCTTAAGGCTTATATTTTAAGTCCAAGAGTGTTTTTTTGCAGACATTTTACAGACTTGCTTTTTGCCTGGAGCTGTAAACAGCATGGTCTTGAATTCCTCTGCACTGACAGAGCCCAGCCCAGCAAATATTGATCCAAAGGGAAGCCTTTGGATGCTGCTGCCCAGAAATACAGGAATATCAGCTCCTCTCATGTCTCTTCCACAGTGGGAGAAATGCATGTGGAATATTCCTTCTTTCTTTGCAGCAGATGGAAGGTGCACAAAGAGAAAATCATGAATTTTGGATCTGTATGGGGGGTGGGAAATAATAACTTGGAGGACAAGCCACAGTCATTGTCACTCCAGGAGTTTACTGTTATTAATTGTCAGCTTCTGTCCCTTATTTTTCCCTAATAAAGACTCCAGAAGGCTTTTCCACTTAGTGAACAACCTGTTCTACACAACAGGGAGTAAGGAAGATGAATTCATCTCTCTCTCAAATTTGGATGAGGAAAGAGTGGAACATTTGGTCTGTAGTGAGGGGACACAAGCTGCCTCTTCAAAAATGATCTTCCACAAACTCCAATTAAACAGAATGCTGGGTTTTGGGAAGTTTTCCCAAGGCTGGAAGTGTGCATGTGCATTTTTTAAATTTTAAATCTTCGAGGTTCATGCCCAAAAGCACAGAGTCTTAAAATCAGCTTTTAAAAGGTTTGAAGCACTGTTTGAGATGTGGTTTTTGTTCAAGCTTCCCTTGTTCTTGCCATCTAGGGTGTATATTCGACCCTGCTTGAGCACAGATGAGTCACTGTGGTCCCTTCCAAATTTCCCTATTCTGTGATATTTGTGCTGGTGACATGACTTCTATTTCTTCATAATTTTTTGATGGGTAACCTTAAGCAAATATGCTGCTAACAGTCATATCACTCATTTATCTTAGTTTAAACAGTAATTTCCTTCCCTACTATTTTTTCTGTCTGTCCATCCACATCCCTTGTGATGCCTGCTTGGCTTGTGCACCTTTCAAGGAAGAAGTGGTCCTGGGGCAAATTCAAATATAATCCATTAATATTGCTGGTCCTTAAGCATGGCTTAGACTTTCTGTGGCCTGCAGTGCTGTGTCTTCACAAACAGAGGGTTGGTTTGGTTTTTTTTTTTTTTTTTTCCTTCAGAAGCATCAGCTGTGTTTCTTGGTGTATCAAATTAGCAATAATTTACTTAGGGAAAACACAGTGAGTTACAAAGCAGGATTGTAATTGCACTGGCCTTCTTCCATCTGGGATCTCACCAGCCTTTTGCCTGTGATCCTCCTTGGATCAAAGCTTCCCTCTGAAGGGGGAAGGACTGGAAAGTGGCAAGAGGGAGGAGGATTCCAAACAATTCTCAGTGTCCTGAACTAAAAGCACCCTGGTGGAGTCACTCTGGTATCCTGGACCTGGAAATCAAAGGGTTGGTTTGGTTTTCAGATTCCAGATCTCTAGAAGGCCAGGCCAGGCACCCAGGTGTTGTCCCAGCGTTTTGGATTGGCATCCTCAAATGTTAAATTTGCCTAGAGAGTGATGAATATCCTTCCACTGCTCTGTTTTGCACCATGAATACTACTGAGAACAGCAGTGCTTAGAAAACAGCTATTGGCTGCTCTTTAGATCCTATTTATGCTCTAAATACCATGGATAAGGGCTAGCCATTGGCAGCAAAAATGTACTGTGTTTTCTCTGAGCCTTTAAAACTGTGTCAGTGCTTCACCTGTGCCCCCTTCCTCCCCATTTTTGTGTCCCTCAGCATTTGGACACAGAACTTTTGTAAGTCCTGCTATAATTCATGTTATATTCATGCCAATTCTTCTCCCTTAAAGGCTGTGGCCTCCTACATTTCCAATCCAAACCGGTGGAGCTTATTAAGAAAATTAAGAATTTTTTTCTTATTAAGAAAATCCAAAAACATTGCTAAAAGTAGAAGTAGAAAAGCACAGGAGTCCAATTCTAATCCAGCCAATAATATTGCTGTAAACAAAATTTATCCAGTAACTGTCAGGATATCCCAATCATAAGCTTTAGAGATCTCCTGAATTGGCTGTTTAAAAACCCCACAAACCAGCCACCTCTTCTGAGAGCTGGTTTTCTTTGCAAGGCAGCATGAAGCTCGGGATTTTGGGAGGAGGGTGGGTGAGCTGAGGTGAGCTGGGCTCGCCTGCCTGCCCCCCGTGGCACCTGCGAGCCCTGGGCCAGCTGACAGAGCCTGAGTGCAGGATGCTGAGAGGTCAGAGGATGAGCAAACCCTGGCCTGCAGCCTTTGCATGGAATCCACCCACCCAAGAGCACTGACATCATCTCCTGGAGCAGAACTGGCAGGGACTGCAGGGGAAAAACCTCAGAGTTCAGCACAGCCTGGTCAGCCTGGGACTCCTGCCCAGGGCTGAGAGCAGGCTCTTTGACATCTTCAATACCTTTCACACACAGCAGAAGTTCTGTTTGGAGAGTCAGTGTTTGAAATGTGGCGTTGGGGTTCCAGTGCTCAGTTCCTGCACCCACCCTGACTCCCCTTCCCCACATTCTCTGGCAGTGGAGGAGCTCAGTGCCTGGCACTGGGTGTTTGCTGTCTGCAGAGGAGGTGGCTGAGGGAGTGCTGGGCAGTGCTGGGAGATGCTGTGAAGTGCACTGGGAATGCTCAAGGGATGTGCAAGCCCTGCAGAGCTACGTGTGCAGTGCTGGGGCAGGAATTTCTGAGAGATCCCACAAAAAATGCTGCAGTAACACAATGGGAATGTTGGGAGAGACGGTGAGGTGAAGGAAGTTAAGTTTTCCTGCACAGTGGAGATGGTTCTAAGGTCTTGTGGGACAGAAACCCTTATTTTTAAAATGAGCTGAGCGTGGTTTGTTCCAAAAACAATCGAGATTCGTGCTACAGATTCCAGCAGAAGGAAGAATTTCAAAGCAAATGAGTTAAGCTGGGAAGAAGAAAAGTAGGATGAGAAGGTGTAACAAACATATAGGAGGGCTGCATGACAAATGTCTGCATCATCTGTCATTTAAATTCTGTCATTTCTGTGTTTTTCTCCTGAATACCAGCAATGGGATAAAGAGAGTTATGGTGTAAATTCTTGGGTGGCAGGGTAATACTGTATTGAAAAGCTCCACAGGGAAATTTGGCCTTTATTGTTTGCATTACCATATTACCAAAAAGCCTTTGGGAATCAAAACATTATTTTTTTAGCCCCTATGTGGCAGAAGTTTCTCCACTATAAGCAGTAACTCTGTAAAGAAAAAAGTGCAGTGGTAGGGAAGATAAGAACTGGAAGCAATACTGGGAAAATCTGTTATACATAATAATATTGCAAAGAAATCTTAGTAGGAGACAAAATTGGATTTTAGAGTATTTACTCCTGAAATAAAAAAATGCTGTGCTGAATCTGTGGAGATAGCTTTAGAGAATTTAGCTTTCTGAGCTCTTATTTTTCTTTAATGCAAGAAATAAGCTACTAGTGCAGTTCCTGGGCTCCTTAGACTAGGGAATGCTGATGGCATCCTGGAGAAATTGCCTCATGTCACTGGAGGAAACTGGAATTGTGGTTATATGCTGGTAAATAGATTAAAAAACAACCAGGCTGAGGAGAAGTTACTTACCACAGAGCCACTGGCATGTCTGTAGGTCAAATTCCAATAGGATGCCTGGGCCATTGGTAAAGATTCCTGAAAGGAATGGATGCAGGCATTGTAATCTTAGTATCAGCACAGCCTTTATCTCTGTTGAAAACCTGCCTCAGTGGTAAAAGAGGTTTGTATTTAAGCAGCCAGAATGACTGTTCCATGATGAAATTCAACCTTCTCCCTGCCCAGGACTCAGGAGGTGCTGGATTTCTGCAGGACAGAGCAGGAGAGGCTCCTGAAGGGAACGTGGAGCTCCAGGAGTGCCATGGCTCGTGCCATGCACTGTGGTGCTTGCAGGGAGCACTGGCTGTGCAGCTCCTAAAATATGCTTTTTCACTTAGAAGCAGCTTTTTTTTCCCCTCCAAAAAAGTCCATTTCAGCAGTGTCTGAAATGAATCTTGGTGACAGCAAAGCACAGGCATTGTTCCACCACAAGCAAGCCTGCCTGCTGCTGGATTTGGGTTAAAATTCAAGCAACCCAGAAAGGACATTTATCCATTTTGTAAATGTTACAGCTGTGTATTTGTCCCTGGGAAGAGAGGGAGTTGTCTCTCCTGGTTATTTAGTTGAACACTCACAGTTCTTTGACTCCTTTCTTTAGAGGCAGGCAGGACAGTTCCCGTAAATTTAAGCAGTTGTCATGTAAAAATCATGAGGAAGCACAGGCAAGGCTTCGTGGCTTGCACTGAGTGGAATTTGATCACTGTTTATTGTATTGACATATTGGAAGAGGTTTTGTTGTCTAATGTGGTTGCTGATTGATGCTGGCATTAGTGTATGATTGCCTCTGAAGGTTTCCTGTCTCCACAAGATCTCAGAACACAAAATTATGGCAAGGAATTCTAGAGGAGCTAAAGGGTTGGCTTCATGAAAAGAAGGACAAACTCAGGCTGGGGTGGGGTTGGATGGTGATGAGAAAACCTCATGGGCTCCAGTTTTCCCTGTTTCTCTGGCCAGAAATGCTCAATATAAAAGGGAATTGGGGAATCTATTAAAGCCTCTCTGTTTAAACCCTTAGTGGGCATTGCTTCCTTATCTGCTTGCCTTGTGAAATCAAGGCTTTTACTTCATAGGGATTATGCCTTGATAAAGCCATATCTATGCAGAGATATTTCTTTTCTCTTTCTTGACTGAAGGGTGTTCAAATCAGGGATCTCTCAACAGAGACCCAGGAACAGAGAATGCTAAACCACTCCTGCTGTAATGTGTTCACAGGAGAAATTTGTTGCCTTTCCTGCTGGTGCTCAGGAGAGATGATTTGCCTTACAATAAGGACTCTGAAAAAATTTAGAATGTGATATTACCCTTATTATAATTTTCTGGGGTTTTTTGTTTTTTTAAATGCTAGATTAGTGTGTCTTTACTTATATCTATAGAATAAATAAAGACCATCTTATAGAAAACACCTACTGCCTAAGGTTGACCCAAAATATCATCTATTTCCTCCTTAAATACAGTCTTTACAACTTGAAATATTTTGTATTTAAGTGCTTAAATGTGCTGAGAGTTGCTTCAGCAATTGTCACATAAGAGCATTTGAAAAATAAAATTTTTGACAGGAAATTTGAGTTGTGAAAAATTCAGTTTGAGGTTAGAAAACAGAGACATTTCACCCTAAATAAGCTTTGTTTGTAGGAACAAACTTTCAAAAGGGTTCAACAGCACCAAGAACTCACCTGTTTTATACAGTTACAATCGTTTCATTTCACCTGGATAGAGAGAATCAAGTCCTTATTTCCTTCCCTATTTACACATTATTGTTTTCAGCAGAAAATGGCTGGAGATGGCCCAGCAGGATCCTGTTGAGAACAGTGACAAAGACATTTTCTCATCAGCACTGAGCCTTGGAGTGGCTCTGAATGGGAGAGCACTCCTGAGATTGTCTTTCTCTTCCACACAGCTAATAAACCTGAGTGAGAACCCCCAGTGCAGATTCAGAGATTAAAATCTGCCCTTTGCCACCACGTGCTGTCAGGGCAGGGGCAGCATGGTCTCCCTGTGGGAGGAGAGGCAGATCTGTGTTGCCAAGCTGTAACAGAAGAAGAGCTGTAATGAGCCTAAGAGAAGCTGGGAGAGTATTAACTTACCCCAGTGACCAGAATCTGTAACTGATACAGAACAGAACAGCATCTGTGTCCTCTCCCTGCTTCAGGGCCAGCAAATCTCTTCACTCTCATAGCAACAGCCACACTGAACAGACCTGCAGGAGCTTTCATCACCTCTGCCAATATGTGACCCTTGTCCTGCTGCTCTTGTTAGCAAGGACTCTATTTTCCATCACCTCCCTTCAGGCAGGTTGGACTGCCCTTCATTCTTTTGATGAACTAATCACACCCTTGGATGGCAGGCCAGCTAGAAGAGAAGAAACCTGGGGAGCTAAATATCATCCTGTGAGCAGGATAAACACATGCCAGAGTCAGGAAACTGAAATTAATTTGAAAAATACCTCTGTTTGGCAAGAAGGGGGAGGATTTGACATCCAGCTTTCCAAACCACGTTGCAGAAGGGGGTCAAAAGGGGTCAGGCTTCTTCCCCTTCCAGGGAAGGTTTCTGGAGGCTGGGAAAGAAAATCAGAGATGCTCTGCCTGTGGCTTCTCTGGCTGGTTTGGAAGGCTGTGACTGCCTGTCCTGCACCAGAACTTCTGTGCCTGCAGGAGCTGGGCTGGCAGTGGAAGTTGTAAATAATCTCTCCATTTTTCCTTCAGCCTCCTTTCAGGCACTGAAAAGCCACAATTAGGTTTTTTAATCTTGCCTATTCCCTTTCAGGGTTAGGTCAGTGCCCTTTACCTTGGACTAAAAGCACCAGGAAGAATCAGGGTTTGTTTTGGTCAAATCCACTGTTCTGTATAATCTCTGTGTCTAATAATCATTCCTGCTCTTGTCCCAGTCTGTGGGAACAGGACTCTAGGTCTCTAGGTAGGCAACTCCTGCACAGAGTAAAGAAAAGATGCATTTCTGAAAGTGCAGTGGCTCTGCTGCCCTTTGAGTCTCTAAAGGCATCAATTCCATCAATAGGATTCATCTTCAAAAGTGCTTCAAGCATCCAGGAGCATAAAATTCAGGGCAAGACCAAATGGTTTAAATTCCAAACTGTCCAAGTGCTATCTGAAGACTCCAAAGTCTCTCAGATTGTTTAAAGATTGCTTGGGAGCTAATTGAGAGTTAGGTGCCTTTGAGAATCTGGAAGTGCCTTGACCTTATTTAAGACCCTCTATTGTGAACTGACACTTGCATGTAAAGCCATTTTGGCCTTCACTAGAAGGAATTCAAACAGAAAATAACAAAGCAAGGTGCCATATGTCGTAGTTAAAATAAGGATGTCTTCAAAGACAGTTTATTTCTTGTTCATTTTCCTATAACTGATTAAAAAAATTACTGTTTTACCAGTTCAACTCCTATATTTTTTCTCTTGGTGTATTACTGTTCAATCAGAAGTTTTTTGAAGAAACAACAGTTCACTTGGGAAAAATGTGTTTCCTTTTCAGGAGTGGGACAAAGAATGACTCTGCTTTTGAGACCTTCCCCTTTTGTTAGTGAAGGGTGCATTTATATGCTAAATCTTTCTTAAATTATTAGATGCTTATATATAGGGGGGTTTTATATGGACATACCTATGTCTTGCAGCACATTGAGGGTAGGAATTAAAAAATGAGTTTCATTCCAAGGGAGAGAATCACATCTGCATTGTGTGACTTTTATTAGCATAGTACTCTATATCTGGCATCACCTTTTCCATGATAATTCTTTATGCTTTTGTCTCACTGTGTAGAGCAGCTTGTCATGTGATTTTTGTCTTGCTTTAGAGATTCAGAGCTTGCTGGTGCTTCATTTGTACCCTGAGAGCTCTGGAAATCTTCTCCTCCCTTCTAAGCTCAAGGTTGCTCCAAGTGCATTGCTGATTTTATTCTGTTCTGATCAAAGAAATCAAAGGGAAAACTTTGCAAAGATTTCTTGGTGAGTCTCACCAGAAGTTTGTGCCCTGTTGTGCTCTGAGTGGGTGGATTCAAGTTTTTTTCTTTTATAAATTGAACTGAATCACACCTGGCTGAGGTTATTCCACAAAGCTGAACCAGAGTGCTGCTCGTGTGGAATATTGACTCCACCAAGTGAAATGCTCATATGGAGCTCTGGAAGGTGATCATCCCCAAACCTGAAGGGTTCAAGCTTAATTTCAAATTGCTGAATAGGATTTGTGTGATCTCATCCCTTCCTGGGGAAGAGGAGGACACAAAGCAGCTGTGCTTGCACAATGGTTCTGCGAGGAGGTTCATCCTCCTGGCTGATGCATTCCAAGACTGCAGGCAGACTGGATTGGACTGACTTCCAGAGTGCCAGTAAACAAGGCTGTCTCTTCTGATTTCTACCCTTACTTTGAGCAATTTTTTCCTTATCAAAATCAGATTCAATCAGATAGAGTCTCTGGGGTGGAGAAGGGAAACAGATTTGCGAGGCATCATCATCATCTATTGTGCTTTGTCATGCCAGGAGGGAAGTAGGAAGAAGGAATGATAAGAAATTTATGTCTTGTATTTTATTACTCATCCAAAGTCTTCAATTATTAGTGCTATGCTAATGAAGTCTTTTTGGATTGTCTGACAGATCTTATGATAAACTCCTTAACAAGACAATAAAACTGGGAGGATGTCAATTGGGTAATTAGCTGATAATCAATATCCAGCAACTGTGACGAGATGGCAGGCAGATTATCAGGCCCTGCTCGAGGCTCTGGGTACTTTGTTGGTTCAAGTTTCAGGGAAGATGCTGCCAAAACAATAATAATTGCATTGTGTGACAAGAGTTGGGATGAAGGAGTAGCAGCCTAATAGTGACATTAATTTAAACTGAATATGTAGAAATCCTTTCTCCTGCACAAATCGTTATGAAGTGGTCAGTCCTGGCAATTTGAGGTTTTTTCTTGACATGGGCATTAGGCAGGGAAGCCGTGGAATGCCCTGAGTAGAACCTTAAATTCTTAAATCTCCAAAGAGCCAGGGGTGTCAGCCCATGTTTCATTAACCATCTAATTATAACTTCCTGGATGCAAAGCTGATTGGGCTGCTCCTTTACAATCTCAGAGGCAACTGGAACAGGATTTACTTCATTTATATGTAAAGACTTAGACATAATTCTGAACAAGATATCTCAGTTTCCATGATATCCAGAAACAAGGAGCAGAAGTTGCCTGGTGCAGGGAGCTGTCCACGTTCTGATGGAGAGGTGGAGCACCCTGGAAGCCTCTGGTTCTGTTCTTTACCTCTGGAAGCCAGGACAGACACATCAAATGCCTGAGGTGCAGAGAGATGAACTTCCCTGTGATTAACCCCACCACAGATACCAGTGAGAATAAGAATGTGCTTGGAGGGAGTCTGTGTGGCAGATCCAATGCACGATGCTGTTCTGCTGAATAACACAAAGCTGCAATTCTGCTTTGTAAAATTCAGCTTATTCCAGATATAACTTGGAGACAGAAAAGGGAGAGCACAATTTGGCCATGGAATAGACATTTAAGATCATCTCATTCCACCCCCTGCCATGGCAGGGACCCCTCCCACCATCCCAGGCTGCTCCCAGCCCCATCCAGCCTGGGACACTCCAGGGATGCAGAGGCAGCCACAGCTGCTCTGGGCACCCTGTGCCAGGGCCTCAGCACCTCACAGGAACAATTCCTGCCCCAGATCCAATCTGACCCTGCTCTCTGGCAGTGTGCAGCCATTCCCCTGTCCTGTCACCCCAGGTCCATGAGGAAAGTCCCTCTCCATCCTTCTTGCAGGCCTTTCACTGCCAATCCATGAAGATCCCACTGTGATTTCTCTATATGATTTCCCATTGTGCTCCATTGCCCTGGCTTGGTGAGAAACACACAGTATTGTGAACAGAATATTTCCTGTGAAAATTAAGGCTGAGCCTTATTCTTGGTTTAACCACCTAAAAATGTGCCATTTTTGGAGGGTGTTTTTGGACAAAATTCCTGAATGGCACAGAATTCCCTCCCTTCCTAGCTGGAAGTTCAGGGGGTTTATGGACTTGCAGGCTGTGCTGGAAGCATTTCTCTCTCACATAGCAGAAGGGGACATTAAAAATGCCTCCTGCAAGTTTCTGCCCTTGCTAAAGCCTCTCCTGAGGTGCTGCAAAGCCCCTCAGCAACTCCTTCCCTACAGTTTGGGTCAAGCCTGGCTTGCAGTGGCGCAGGCAGAGCAGAAAAGGATGATCACTGCTTTCACAGAACCCCCCAGAGGCTGAGAGACCCTGGCTTGAGATTCAGCTCAAAAATAGGAAACAAGAATCAAGGAGAATAAAGAAGAAACAAACAAAAAAAATGGCAACCCCATCCGAAGCAGTTGCCACAGCTTCTTGCATATTAAAGCAGGTTAGTGTTCCAGGGTTGTACTGCTGGGAGAGTTTGACAGGTTTACACTGAAAGACACCACTTAGAAGTGTTAACTTCTTTTAGCTTAGCCTTATGGAGCCTTTTCACTGCAGACTATAATGCTGGCTGCAGCCTTCATCGTTCATTCTTAAAATGTGAGGTTAACGTGTAGCTACGTTGGGTATTAAGGGAGACAGATGGAGCAAGGAACACAGTGAATCACAGGGAATCTGTTCAACAATTTTCTCACTAAGAGGTTTTTTTCCTTACTGAGCCTGCCTTAAGCATCAGAGCAAGCTCAAATCATCATCTGATTGCAGTTCCACTGCTCCCTGCTTGGGATTTGAAACTTCCAGCTAAATGTTGGGTTTGTCTGTTTGTGTTGGGACCCAACAAGAAGCAGCAAATCCCTTCTCATTGACTTTAAGCTGGATCTTTGTTCCTAGTCTCTTCTGCAAGTCCCAGCCTTTGATTTCCCTGATGACCTGCAGACTTGTGCTTTGTAAACCTCACATGCAGTCTGCTCCTGTCAGCCATAAGAAGGCACTCCCAGTTCCTAACAAAAGCCATACCTCCTATCTAAATTTACTGTAATTCCAGACTACCCATCAGCCTTCTGGCCAACTGCCCCAGTGCAGGGATGGCTCTGTGGTTACATAAACAGGGCTGTTGGAAGCACTAAGGGAGGTCAGACTGGCACAATTCCCACAGTCAGAAAGTCCAGACAGGATTTCCATTGCTCTTGAATCAGATAGGATGGAGGAAGAATGTCTGATGATCTCAGCTGGGAGCTGATAACCTTCCAGAGCTGGATAAATAATAAATGGCTCCAGGGATGGGGGTCTCTGAAATGTGCTGATAATTTTGGTAGAATGTGCTGGATGGCATGGGTGCATGTCTGTGCCCTCCAGGTCATCTAGAGTTTGTCACTGGTGTGTAAGAGAACAGAAAATGAGGGCCTGATGTGAATCCAGTGGTTATTCCCTGGAGGATGTGATCAAGGGAAGCATTACCACCTCCTGATGTTCTCAAAACTGGATGGCTTTCAGAAAGTGGAAGCTTTAGCTCAATATCTCTCACTGTGTTTAATGAAGAAGGAATGGATGAAATTGGAGTCTGTGGAACACAAGGGGATGGCACCAAGGGATCAAATGGCTCCTTTGTGCTTACATCTTTCAGAAAATCTTTTGCCTGTATTTCCTGTTAAGAGTTTGGAGCAGAACATTTCTAATCAGCTTCTGAACTGGTGAAAAAAAGAAAAGTGATAATATATTTTTTTCCTATCATTACCCATTCTGAGAAAAACAGTTTGGCTTGATTTGTTGTCAGCTGGTTTTCAAGTCTTCTTTTTTTTTTCTTTTTTTTTTTTTATTTCCCTCATGGCTCATATTGCAGTAATCTGTACCCTTGGAACCAGATGATCAGAGCTTAGTGTCTGCCCTCACTGAACTGATCCTCTTGGCTGTGGTGTGTGGCAAAGTGGCAGCTCTGAAAGGCTTTGGTATCTCCTGCCCTCGCCCTCTGGGTGGGATGTGGTGAGGAGCTGTGCTGTTTTGCGTGGAGTGAGAGCAGAATATTCCCTGCTGTTCCCTCTGCAGGAGGGAAGGACTTTGCACCACCCCTTCAGCTGGAACACCCTGCTCCTCTTGGCTTGCCTCCACAGGCTGGGGATGGGGGAGAGGGAATACGTCAGCCCAGCCATCCATCTCCAATTCCACCTACTTTGTCCTTGCAGTGCGAGGTGCACTCCAACAATTTTGGGCCAGGAGATAAAAATCTAAGGCCTTTTTTCTTCCTCTGTAGCAGGGAAAGGAAACCCAGCTTCTATTAAGAGGGGACAGAAATCTGTGTTGGTGTCAAGGCTCCCACTTAGCTGCCACAGGTAGTTTGTTCTGGAAGGCTCCATCTGGGCTGGCACTTGGTGTCTCCTGAGGCTGGAAAAGGCAGAGTTAACACATTGGCAAAGTCAGAGCTGGGATCCTGTTCCTGTTCTGTGTAAGGCCAGTGGTCTGCAGGGTCAGGGGTCAGGAACAGAGTGGGGAGGTACAGGAAACCTCTTTCCCATCTTTGCAAGAATCCTGTCTGTTTTCTGTGCTGGGGTGGTGGCACAGAGGGAAACTGCAGCTCCTGGGCAGACAATCCCCCATGATGCTGCAGCCTCTGCTGCTGTGGGGTCATGGCTCTTGCAGTCACAGAATCACAGAATCCACGGAGTTGGAAAGGACCCACAAGGATCATCGAATCCAACTCCTGGCCCTGCACAGACACCCCAACAATCCCACCCTGTGCATCCCTGAGAGCATTGTCCAAATGCTCCTGGAGCTCTGGCAGCCTCGGGGCTGTGACCATTCCCTGGGGAGCATGGGCAGTGCCCACCACCCTCTGGGGAAGAGAATTTCCTAAACTCTACCCAAACCCTCCCTGACCCAGCTCCAGCCATTCCCAGGTCCTGTCCCTGGTCACACAGAGCCCAGATCAATGCCTGCCCCTCCTCTTCCCCTCCTGAGGAAGCTGCAGCACTGCTGGGAGCTCTGCCCTCACTCTGCTCTTCTCCAGCTGAACAGACCAAGGGCCCTCAGCCACTCCTGCTGTGTCTTCACCTCCAGGCCCTTCTGTGAAGCCCTCACCATCTTCCATGGCCTGACTGGATCCCTCAAAAGGAACTGACACTCACACAGACCTGCTGCTTTCTGTGGCACTGCTTGAGATCTGAAGGGTGATTTGAAGATCCAAGTAAACACCAAAAAATGCCTTGTCCTCTCCCTGTTCTTGCTCCTTGTAGAATAGGCAGTGAGACAAAGAATGTAGAATAATGCAGTGAGACAAAGAATGGGGCTTTTCTTCCCTTTTCTGTGTGGTAGGTTTTGGTGATGGTGTTTCTGGATCACCTGACACATCTCTGCCCCCTTTGAAACGTTGAAATTCCCTTAGGATTGATGTCACTCCCCAGCAACCCCCTCTGGGTGCTGGCAGGCAGCAGTGCAGCACCAAACCTGTTGGTGACCTGAGGTGGCAGGAACCCTGCTCCTGATTTACACTGCTGGAATTTCTGTGGCTCGAGTGGAGGCTTTCCTGCCCTGTGAAGCAATGGGAGAGCCAGGGTGAGCATTCCTCCCCTTCCCTGGCAGGTGGGTGTTGTTGGTGTGTGGCTTTGGTCCCCTGTGTCACCCTGGTAACAGCAAGGCGTCGTTTCCTGGCAACTGTCAGGGTTGCTAAGAGAAAAGTCGGCAGCTTTGGTGGATGTGACATCTTTGACATCCTCCACTCACATTACATTGGGGTGGGTTTGATGGAGAGAGGATGGCCAAGTCTCATCTCCTTTGACCTGGCTGAATGCTGGTTTTCAGAAATAATTACAGTGTCTACAAGGCAATGGAGCAGCCTGGGTCTTGTTGTTTGCCATCCTTGCCCCATTCTATAACTACAAGTGACACTTCCTGCCCTCTAGGAGATGAAAAGAGTTCTGGGAATAAATATCATTCTCTAGGTATTGTTATCACTGGTCTTTGATCCTCTGGTTTCCCAGTCCATTTCAGAGGTGGCTTCACTGAGAAAGAAACTTTCCTCAAGCTGTCTGCTCTGCCAGTGCTTCATTCTCCAAAGAGCTTACCTCCCAAACCCACCTGTCCATGAGCTGAAAGCTGTGGCTGCAGTGGGGCATGTGTGAGTGTGGGTGAAGGAGCAGCAGGTTCCCTGAGGTGTTACTCCAGCCCAGCTGGGTGGGGTTCAGTGCAGTTGTACCACAGCAAAGCCAAAACCAACACAGTGATGAATTGATAAATCCTGTTTGCTCGCATCTGCCCACTCAGAGCCAGAGCTGGGGCCATCCCTGGCTGCTGCTGCGTGCCAGAGCATGTGCAGAGCGAGTTGTTGTGCTCTCTGCAGTGCTCAGGAGACAGATGGTGGAGCCCACCCATCCTCGACAGAGAGGAGGATTTCTGCAGTGCTGTGGTGCTGGCAGACGATGCAACAGCAGTGTTCTTGCATTTCACAGAACTGACTGCTCTCAGAAGGGATATTTTACCAGTGTTCTCTTCTGGAACCTTTATTTTTGTGCCACAGCTGCCTGCACAGCTTTTGGCACAGCACTGGTGGAGAATGGGTGCTGCTCTGGCTAGACCAGCTCTGCCATTTAGGGTAAGAGTTGGGCTGCAGGGAAGCAGCTGAGATGCTTCTAGGAGAGGAAAACCAGTGAAGTGATGTTCTTATCCCTTCTAAAATTCCAGCAAACCCTCTGTCTTAGCAGGGTATGGGAGAGCTTCTGTTGGTTGGGAGTTGGGACAGGTTAGATTAATGGAGATGTCTTCACTAAATGGAACAAAATTGATTTAGCTGTACAAGTGGGACTTGTGACAAGAGAACGAAGCCCAGTGTGATTTTGCAGAGGCCATCAGAAATTCTGTGGACATTCAGAAATGCTCAATTTCCCACCAATTTCCTGCAGCTGACAGCACATTTGCATTGACCTTGGTGACAGTGCCAGCCTGGCAAATGAAAAGGACATGCATCACTAAGAGAAGAATTAAATTTGCAAGCATTGCCTTGTATTTCACTTTCTGTTACTGCCATTTTTGTCTGTCCCAGCTAATCCTTGTGTCCCTAGAAGGCCTGCCCTAGTGTTCCACTTCCTGCAGCAGGAATGGTGTCTGTGCTCACAGCAGGGGTGGCTTTCTCCAGCTCTTTTGTCAAACGCTGTCACAGACCCCCTGAGCTCCTTTGCCAGCTGTGGGGAGTGTGCAGCTTGCTGATGTGGAGCCTTCTGTCTCCTTCTCAGAGCAAGGAATCAGCCCTGACCTCACCAGTGCCTGTAAGAGCAGCATTGCTCAGGTGGAAGCTGTTCCCAGTTTAGTGTATTCCAATATAGACTCCTCTGGAATCAGGGGGAAAAGTAATCTCTTCTCTTGCAGCTGTCACTTCAGGGATTTTCATCCCTCTCTTATGTAAGCATGAGAGCATCACAGGCACAGAGGTGTGGGTTACAGGTGTGTGAAATGGCTTCACACAGAAAGACAGACATCCCTTTCAGCCTGGCTTCCATTAGAAGAGGTGTGGGATTAAAGAACCTAGCCTGTTTTTGCTTTTTGTACAAAAATGTACAGGCTTGGCTTAATTACCAGTGCAACAGTGACACTGTGGGTGCATCCAGATGTGATTAGTGCTTTCTTCTCCTCCTCCCTTCCTTTTTGGTTGTGTATAACATCACTGCAGCTCATTTTTCAGGATTGTGTGCTCATTATTTTACAGTGAGTGGCTCTGCTGAGAAGTTTCTACCTGAAATATCCTAGAAGGTGAAGTTGTTTCTCAAAACCCAAGAACAGTCATCTCTAAAGGAACTCAGTAGTCTGAGCAATCTAGAGCTGTTTGGAGCTGCAGAGGCTTGGCGTTCCTGAGTTGTGGGATAAAGAAATGGTTGGACACCAGACCTGAGTCCTTGGCTGTTGGAGCCGGGCCAAGCCCACTTCCCATGATTAAACCGCAGTCCTCGGGGCATGACGGCAGCTGGACGTGCCCAGGTGATGCAGCAACCTGTCCTGTCCTCCACAGAGGGAGGAGGAAGAGGAGAGGGCGAGAGGGGAGTGTCGGAGGGATGCTGTGACGGGCTGTGCGCCACCCGAGGGAGCCTGGGCTCCTCTGCCCGACCCTTCCCGGGGGGCTGTGCCCGGTCCCTGTTGGGCTGTGCCGGTCCCGAAGGGCTGTACCCGGTCCCGGTGTGGCTGTACCCGGTCCCGGTGTGGCTGTTCCCGGTCCCGGAGGGCTGTGCCGGTCCCGGGAGGCTGTTCCCGGTCCCGGGGGGCTGCCCGGGCTCGGCACACCGCAGCCAAGGCACAGCGATGACTTTGCAGATGCTGGTGCTGCGCACGGAGTGACCTGAGCTGGGCTGAGCCGCGGTGCAGTCCCAGCCCTGCACAGCTCTGCCCGAAGGAAAGGCAGTGGAGCTCGACGTGGAAGGGTTTGCTTTGCAAAAAGCTCGGGGTTGATGCGGCTGGCTGAGGTGAGGATGCCACCTCATGATGAGTGGGGATGTTCTTTTGTTCTCTGTGGAGAGAGAGGAGCTTGGGAACCATGATGAAAATGCTGCCTAGAGCTCGGTGGGCAGGAGAGGTTTTGTAGCAGCAGCTCCATCTCCATATCCCCACACAGATCTAAGTCAGGGAAGCCTGAGCACAGCAAAGCCCTTTCCTGGCAGTATCCAGCAGCACTTCCTCTCCGGGGAAGTCCAGGTCTCTAGTTCTGTGCAGACAAAATGTCAGGACTTCATCTGTCTGTCTGCCTCCCTCCCACCAGCTGAGAAGCCAGCAAGTACATTTGTAATGCAGGATTAACTGTGCAATCAGATCCCTGCTCCTTGTGCCATCCCCACAGCCAAGCACAGTCATACCCTGAGCCTAGAATATGCTCACAGAACAAACCCAGGTCAGCTTTCAGGCTGCTGGCTTAGCTGTGGCCCTGACTTCTTGAAGCCACAGTTTTGACTTGCTTAGCAACAGTAAAGCTGTGCTACAGGTCCAGAAAGCAACCCTGGAAAGGCTTGGCTCCTGACCTCCCATCTGGAGGACACAGCTCCTGAGCTGGCTGGCACCCTTTGTTTCTCAGTTATGATTCTCAGAGAATCATCTCATTCCACAGGTGGAATCCTAGAATGGGCAGGGAGCCTTCCACTAGCCCAGGTTGCTCTGAGCCCCATCCAGCCTGGCCTGGGACATTTCCAGGGATGGGACAGCCACAGCTGCTCTGGGCAACCTGTGCCAGGACCTTACCACCCTCTCAGGGAACAATTTCTTCCTGATAATCCAATCTAAACCTACACTCTTCCAGTTTGAAGCCAAATGCAGCCTCCAACAGAAGCCTCCTGGCACTTCACCCCCCTAGCAAGGCTTAGGATGTGGTAGTTGCTGTGGGGTGGAAGGAATAGGGAGGCAGAGCAATAGAAGCCTGTTTTGAATCTGTGTTCTTGGATGCAAGCCCTAGGCCAAGCCTAAGGAAGGGGAAATATCAGTTGGGCAGTAGGGAACAGGAATGGAAATGAACTGTGGGCCTTTTCTGTCTAAAACATGTCTCCCTAGCACTAATCCTGTAAGGACTTGGAGCTCCCTCATCCATAAAGCAATGTTTCCAAGCCAGGCAGTGCTGAATATGTCCTTGCTTTGCTTGCCACAAGCACGGAGAAAAAAGCCTGAGAAAAAACAGTAGCTCCTGCTGCCAGCTCTGGAAAGCAGCAGATTTCTCAGATGTCAGGCAGATCTGTAACATCAAAGGGGCTTCTCCTGAACTAGCTGACCTTTTATTACCCATATCCTTCCACTAATACCCAGCAGATTATCTTTGCCTTGTTTGTGCTGCTGTGTCCCTGACCTGTGGAAACCCCCATGCTTTGACTGTGTTCCAGGGAGGTGGCATTTGCAGTGACTGCTCTGCTTCAGGTGGCTCCCCTGTGAATTTTCTTTGGGGTGTGTGTGACTGGAAGTGCCTCCAAGTGTGTGTCATCACCCCCACACCCCCATCAGATCCTGAGCTGTAGGTGAGCACCAGCTCAGCAGACACTGAGCGGGGTTGAGCCCCAGGGGAACTGTGGATTGCTGTGAGTACAAGCTGGCTGCACTCACACACAGGATCAGCTGCACCCCCAGACGACCAAGGACAATCACTTCCAGTGGTTTTCCCTCTCTTTTCAGCAGTCTTGCTGAAATCCAGGGGAGTGCTGGTGGAAACAGAGGTAAATAAAGGTGTTTTGGGGGGAAGATGCTGGTAGCTTCTGGATGTAACCATGAGCATGAGATGAGGCAGGGGAGGAAAGCCAGCACAGAGACCCTGTGCTTCCAAGCACTGCCCTGCTCTCAGATGCCAGTCACTGGCCCATCACACGGTGCTGCCACACACAGACTGCCCCTGGCTCTGCTCTCTGCGCTGTCTGCAGCCTCCTCCCTCCCGGGGCTGCTGCTCTGGCCCTGGACTCTCTGCAAGCAACGCCTCCCACCGGCTCCGTGCTGCTCTCAGTGGTTCCTCTCTCCTGTTGGAATCTGCTGGAATTACTTGTACTGCAGGAGCAATTCTTGAAACGTGCATGGAGCTTATCCTTAAGGCAGAGGGACCATGAGAGCCACCAGATTAACACCAGTCCCTGCAGGGAACAAAGGGCAGAAACTGTGCAATGTGTTGCTCAGGCCATTAGGAAACCCTGGTTTCTAGGGGAAGGGGGGAGTGAAAAACGTGGCTGTGTGAGCCTTGGCATGCTGGACCAAATGGGGAGGGTCAGCTCCAGTTTTCCAGGACCCTGGAGGACTGCTGCATTCACTAGCAATCACATCATGGCGTGGAAACCAGTGGCTTTAGGCTGTGCCTGCAAAAGTACATGTCTGGTTCTCTCCCAATGTCCTTTTGCAGCCCTCAACATCCACACAACTTGCAGCCTTCCAGCACCTGAAGGGAGCCCACAGGAAAGATGAAGAGACTGTTGATGAGGGCCTGGAGTGACAGGACAAGGGGGAATGGCTTCACACTGACAGAAAACAGGTTTAGATTGGATGTTAAGAGTGACTTTTCCCAGTTAGAAATTAGTTTTTAATGCTGGACTAAGTGCTTGAATAGTGAGGTGGAACACTTCTACAGCATCTTTGTTCCAGGGAGGATGGTCAGGTGCTCCATAGACAGCAAATCCATGATGATTTTTAGTGTTAGCAGAAACAAAAATAACAGTGGATTATAGTTACCCCAATTTTGCCATCTCAAAAAGAATCCGGGAGCTGCTGGCTGAGACATAGAAATATCAGGAAAAGCTGGACTTGTAGGCATGAACTGCATGAAAATTAAACTGTTAACTTGGCCTAGTCCATGAAATATAATTGAAACAAAATTGGAACAATCCAGTTGGGTCATGCAGTGAGATGAATGATTTATTAGGGTGAAACCAACTAAGCATCATCTTAACGACCTACTATTAAATACACATTCCTAAATTTGATATGTCCAGGAGCACACTGCCTGAGGGCCAGCATTCCCAGCTAATTCACTGGCTTCCACTGCTTTTCAAACATATTTCATAGGCATAGAAAAAGAGCAGAAGTGCTGTTTTGGAAGGTGTCTCTGCTGCCTGCAGATAAAGGTGAAATCGAACAGTCATAGCTAATATAATGTCATCTCACAGAATCTCAGAATATCCTGAATTAGGAGTGACCCACAAGGATCATCAAGTCCAACTCGTGGCCCTGCACAGGACATGAGCCAGGCACAAACACAGCAATGTTTAGATTTTCCCTTCTGGAGCAAGGAAGGGAAGGAAATTGTTTGCCTTCCTGTCCTTCATCTCCCTAAGTTTCTGTGAGATGACCTTTCCTGTGCTAATTGAGTCAGAGTCTGAGCTGTGACAGGAATAATTCCTGAACACAAAAAAGAAGCAATAAACTTACAGACACAGTTCTGAAAGCCTAAATTGCTCTTCCTGATGCAGAGAAATGTCAGTCCCCTAAGGTAAATGCCCCCAAACAATGCTGGATTGCTGTCAAAGTGGCAGCTGATGGCCATTCTGGGAGGGTGACTGCTAATGGTTCAGCAGCTGCTGGCTTGGCCAGTTTGTTTCTGTAGCATTCAGGCTGCAGATGAAGCTGGCCTCTCTCAGCAGAGCTCATTCCAGGGGCTGAGGGGTGGAAAATCCTGTGTCCATTACCTCCAGCTCCACAAACTTCCATCTCCTCTGGAACAGGAGGTGTCCTGCACCTCAGTTTCTGCATAGGAGGAGTCAGCTCTTTGCTGTGCCCATAAGGTTTTGCCCCAAAGCTCATGGAATGGTTTGGGCTGGAAGGGACCCTAAAGATCATTTTGTCCCAACCCCATGAGCAGGGACACCTCCCACTAGAAGTTCTCCCATGCTCTTCTCACGGGAAGCACATAAGGACAGGAGGTTAGAAAACCTGCAGTTTTCATGCTTCTCATGATCATCAGGAATGAGCCAGTGGTTTATTGGTGTGGGAACTTGGAAAATCCATGGTGTGCCCAGCACTCTGCATCCAAACCAAGTGAGAGCTCAGGTGACAGCTGGAGTCCTGGGGAGTTTGTGAGGATCACCACAGCATCCTAGAAAGCTCCCATGGACCTGCACAGAGGCCCTGCTCCGTTACAAAGCCAACTGCAGTTTCTAGGAATGATATAATCATGTGAAGGGAGACCAGGCTTAAATTACCAGGTCAGCAGCCATCATTTGGAGGAGGCAGCTGAGGTGTAAGCAGATCTGTAGCAGGGTGAAGCAGAGTTCACCTGGGTTACAGGGCTCTGAGCACGGCATTAACGGGGTTTGATCAGGGCAGCTGGAGGCATGGGCAGCCAGCAAGCCCCTGCAGGAGTGGGATGGCCAGAAGGTTCTGTGTCTGGAGCAGGGCAGGAGGTGATCAGTTTGTCAGGGATAAACTGTCAGAGTGGCTGGGTTGGGTCCTGGAGAGATGCACAGCGAGGAGGATCCCTGCTTGCTGCAGCAGAGCTGGTGTGAGATTCTGCTCTGGCACAGAAACCACAGCAGGGTCCCAAAGTGCTCCAGTTGGAGGGAGGGGTTCCTTGGTAGGGCTGGGATTAGTGGGATGCTGCAGGGGAGATCTGGAGATCATGGAAATATTGTCAGCATCAGTGGATCTCCATCCCCTTCCTGCTCATCCTTGACAAACACTCACTCCATCTGTATTCCCTCCTCATTCCCTGCCCCTAATGGTACAGGGAGAGTCAGACAGCTCTTATTTTATTTTATATACTCCCCTACCCTATGTCTCCTGAGGGGGAGGCAGTTTGTCTCTCACTAGAACTCTGGAAACACGGGGAAAATTAATTTAAATGCATCGTTTTGGGGTCATGTTCTCTGATGGTGCAAATCAGCATAGCCTCAATTAACTCAATTAGCAGTGCTGACCCTGGAGTCATAAATATTGGTCTCTCGCTCTGAGCACTGTGGCAGCACGTGGAAGATTTTAAAAGAGCAGTTTTCCACACACACACACACACACACCTGTTTATTCACAGAATTCCAAAAAATGCAAAAAAAAAAAAAAAAAAAAAAAGAAAAGAAAAAAGAAAAATTGTCAGTCTTCGTGTCAAAGTTCTGGAACAAATATCAGCTGTACTGCATGCCAGTCTGCATCTTAGAGCAACCTCACTGGATGCACTCCACTGTCTCGTTCAAAGGACTTTTTTCACATTAAAAATCCCCTTGAGTTTGATGAACAAATGACAAAGAAGCTGCTCCAGGTCCTTACGGGAATCCTGAAGGATAGATCAGTGTGGGGGCATGCAAGGACTCTCATCTCTCCTTAGAGGAAATCCTGCCACCTCCCATGCATGGAGAATTGCAACAGGAGGGTTCATCTCCACAAGAGAAATGTTTCCTGTGCATTTGAGATGGCAGCTACAGACAGGGTTCCCTCTCAGCATGCACACATCCTCTACAAATGCCTGGGAGTCCCAGAAGGTCTTAGTGTTCAGTATTTTGGGGGGTTTATTATTCTGGGGTAGGTACAGACTTAATTTTAGTTTGTAAGTGCAGCAGGTCCCTCCCCAGACACTGACAGTCAGAAATCCCTGAGGACTGGATGTTATTTACTGTCATTTCTCACAAGAAATTGAGGCTGAGCACAATCAGGGATTGGTCCCTTCCAGCCTGAGCCACCCTGGGATTCTGTGAGTGCAGGGGTTTTCACCATCTGTGTTAAAATCCTAACTTAGAAGCCACTCAGAAGCTCGGTGTTAAATTCCTGGTGCATTGCACAGAGACTGAGGAAGGAGGGGAAGTCTCCAGAGCACAAATGCTTAAGCTTGCAGTCTCCAGAGAGGCAGGAGGAGCACCTTCCCTCCCAGAGAAGGTGTAACAGGATCAGAGAAGGTCATACTGTTTGTATTTCTGTGGTGGTTTGAGCTTGTCTAAAGGATATTGGTGTGAGTATCCATCTTGCCTGAGAAGGTAAGGGCTTTCCATCAAGCCTAAAGCAAGCTGCTCATTGGAGAGCTGATGCTGAAAATGAAATTTGGGTGGTGGATCTCATGCCCAGCCCTGGTTGCTGGATTGTTACCACCTCCCTTTTTTCTGGTGGTTCCCCATGTTTTTTGAGGGAGGAGAACAATTTGCAATGGAGTCACACTGAGGTGTCCCGTTGCCAGAAGGCTCATTTTTGCTTTTCCTCAATTCCAGGGGTTGAGTGGCTGCCCCAAGTGCAGCAGCATGGCTGCAGTGTCCTGTGAGACTCGAGCCCAGGAGAAAAGCCTGCCCTGAGCTCAGCTGGTGTCCCCTGAGGTCAGAGCCAGCACACCTGCTCAGGCCAGCTGAGGCAGCCTGTCCTGTGTGTGCACAGCTAAGCTGTTTGCCTGAAGGGCACCTCAGCCAGGCTGCAGGATGGTTTCAGGATGAGGTGGATGCTTCTGGACTTCCCATGGAGTCTTTTGAAACGTTTGCATCAGCTCACTGATGCAGCCTTGAGAAAGAGAGGAGGGAAGCCTTCCCTGCTGACTCCAGGGGGGATGTGTGTCCTTTAACAACCCCAGGAAGGGAATGCAGGCTTCCCATGGTGGGAGTTTCCTGGAGGCAGAAGCTGATCAGCTTCCCAGGGTCACCGAGTGCTCTGGCACTGGTGCTGTGTTAGGGTGAGCGTGCCTGGGACACTGAGGCTCAGATGGTCTCTGCTCCAGAGAGTTACAGCCCCAATTCTGCAGCTGGGGAGAGGCAGCAGAATTCTGCTTTACAGCTCCTGTTTGCAGCCTCAGCCCGGAGGATTTGTTTATCAGCTCTTCCACATGCCACATTTCAGCAGGAAAATCAGCGTGCTCCAATGCCAGCGAGAATGACGTTTAATTTGAGCAGACACCTCCTTTCTGCGAGGGGGAGGATGGGTTTTGCTGGGTGCTGAAGCACACAATAAGGCTCTTATCGAACATGCCCATGCTGGTGTGAATTAGAAGCAGCACGGTTTTAAAAATCAGCAAAGCTGTGCCCAGTTTAAACCAGTCTGCTTTCAAAGTCCTCACCAGGCGCATTTTGCTGTCCCAAGAGACAAAGGGAGGACTGAGGGTCGCATTTTCTCTGGAGCCACGTCAGTTCCCATGTGCTGAGCCCCTGGCTTGGAGTGCTCCTTGCACCAAGTGTGTCAGATTTGCTGCCCTGCTCTGCAGCAAATCCTAAAGACTCGTGCAGTGCCTGAAGCAGTGGCTGGATACGCCAGTGACCAAGCAAAAAAAAGGATCGGTTTCTGGGGAAAGAAGGAATTTTGGATCACCTCTGCAGGGAGGGAGAGGAGGGAAGAAAGAAGAGCGTGTGCAGGAGCTGTGTGAGAGGGGTGCAGCGGAGGATGAGTCACCTGCAGGCTCTGCCTGGGGTGGCAAGGGAAGCGCTCCCACCTCCAGAACATCTCCTCCTCTTGCTGTTCCACTTGCTGTGCTCAGGCTCAGGCTCTGGGCGCAGGGAGGACACAGAGCATCTCCTCCTCTTGCTGTTCCACTTGCTGTGCTCAGGCTCAGGCTCTGGGCTCAGGGAGGACACAGAGCATCTCCTCCTCTTGCTGTGCCACTTGCTGTGCTCAGGCTCAGGCTCTGGGCGCAGGGAGGACAGTGGCAATGCCCCAGCGTGGGAAGGGCAGGGCAGGGCAGCACAGCAGCTCCCGTGGGGCTGTCACAGCCCTGCGCCCTCGGGGGCTGTCAGAGGACTGGCCAAGCTCCTCTTTTACAAACTCCTGCTCCATGGAGTCACTTAGCACCGGGGGAGGCAGCACCAGCTCTGTACACTCGGCTTTGCTCGCTGGATGTGCCACGCACTGAAATCACCCCTCAGAGCCCCCAGCAGAGCTCCACAGCAGTATTTCCAGGACTGCCATCAATACCCAGCGCTGGGGGCAGCAAAAGGGAAATTTCCCCTTGTTTGAACGACGACACTCAGGCATAAATTCTCAGTTAATTGTCTGGGCTCTTTATTTTGTCATTACAAAAAGCGAGGCGCTGCTAACTGGTGATTCATGGTGGAGCTGACAGGCACGGTGACTCACCTCCCAGTAACTCTGGTTTGTCTCCAGGGTCTGTGGGCTTGCTGAAAACATCTAACTTTCAGGTGGGTAAACTTAGGTGAGAAGAATCTTATCCCAGGCAGCAATTTCTGCTGCCATCCCTTGCAAAGAAATGTGCTCTGAAATGAGCATTGTGAAACGCCAGTGGCTCTGCCCGTGGACCTGTGGCCAGCTTGTAGGAGTAACTATTAGACCTGGACTGGGGGGATAGAAATTGGACTGGACAGGAATAGGAAACCACCAGAGTGCTCAGCTTGTTTTTACCCACAGGAATTCATTTACAGACAGATCTCAGGGGTTACTCTGAAATCCACTGAAAAGTTATTTCTATACCTGCAGAAAATTTGCCTATCAGAGCAAAGCAGAGTGGTCAGGTGGCCAAATCAAGATGAAAGATAAACAAACCAAAACAACCCCCAACGTGGTATAAGCAGCACCATTGTTTTGGAAATACCCATCTCTCATGACTACTTTAGAATAAAAAAGTATTTCTCTAATAGCATGAAGCCTTCATGCATAGGTGAGGTACTTTTTCCAGACAACCACCACCAGTGATGTCAGACATGCTGTGGTATCCAAACAAATGCACAAGCACTCTAGATGTGAATATTTATTCCTAAATTACTATTTATTCCTAACTTGAAACCAGCTGGCTGGGTGTCTATCTAAATCCCAGTCTAAACAATGTGGCACAAGAGATCAGTCCATGGGTTTTAAAGAATGCTGAGGAAAGTTGCTCATGTTCATAAATATTAAATTATTTGCTTATTAAGTGTTTTCTCTTATTAAACTGCTGAAAAGTTGCTTATTTGAACTTGTTCTGCCATTGGCAGAAAGTTGTCTTCAGAAGCTGAAATTAAATATGTAGAAACTTGTTTACAATCATGGTGCAGATTTGTACTTACAGTACTCCTGTGCCACTGACATAATGTGGATTTTTCCAAATGTGCAGCACATTACAGGCCTCTAGTGGTAGAAATAAAAAAAAGATTCTAGCTTAGGATCTATCTCAACTGTAACAGTTCCTCATGGTACTCACTTCCAGTCTTAATAAATTACATAATGCTTTCTGTTTGTAGATTTGGCCTTGTAGTTTGCTCACCTGAGGGAAATGGAAATTCAGCAGAGGTCAGAGATGTCAGTGACAATTCTCTGTTAATGTGAAAGAAAAAAAGAAACAATGAGGAAGTAAACCAGGCTTTAAAAAAAGAGAAAAGCACATGGTGCATAGCCCTAGTCTTGCTCAATTAATTAATTAATTGCAGTAGCCAAAAGAGGTAGAATGCTGTGAGTCTGGCAGGTCACAACCATGCCATGCCATGACACAAACCTCCAAATCTCTCTAAAAAAAATCTTCTTCCTTACCTATTTAGCACAGAGATAAACTATCAGCCTGGGGCTCAGCAAATTATCTGAATTTCAGTGCACAATCTCTGTAGTCTTAAGGAAGCCCATGAGCCATGTAGACTTTTTTTTGCTAAAGGAGACTCCTTTTTTTTTTTTTTTTTCCCTATCTGCTTTCTTTATATCATTAGTTTAGTCCTTGCTAGCTACAGATTCATTATATCATATTTTAATTGTCTAAATTTCCTCCTGACAGAAAGCCATTAAAAGGCTTCCTTCATCCCCTATAAGACAGATGAAGACAAATGGCACACTCTCCATTTTTTTAACAAAGAGATGAGACAGGGGTTTGTGCCCAGGCTTTCACTCCAAGGTCAGTGCCTGCTCTGGACTCCATCGTGTCTCCCGTGGCTGAGATCAGGGTTTTCCTCTCAGAGGGGTGCTTTGTTGGCTTCCAGCTGGGAGAATACTCTATCACTGTGTTTTTCCCACACTGGTGTGCAGAAGATTGTGTCTCAAAGCACTGGAGGGCAAAGAGGACAAACCCACAAACCAAAGCAGCTTGTGCAATCCCAAATGGATCAGTTCCAAACTTCTCACAGTGGTCAGGGTAAGGAGGAAGGATGAAATCTATTGAAGTACATTGAGCTGGCCCACATCATCCCTCAGGATTTGGCCTCTAGCCTGGAATTATGGCAAGACCTGTGCCTGTAGGTCTGGTTGACTTTCCCTAGTACATAATGCAGGAAAACAGCAGGAGAGGGAATTCCTGCAGGTTCCTCTGGCTCACTTACTGCCACCTTTACCAGGACTGTAGTTGCCAGCAGCAGCAATGATATTAACATTCTTGCCATGGACAGATTGCCCTTCTGTAAGGATCCCTAAGAATAAAACAGTAATTAAACCCCATAATGCCCCAGGGAGTTACAAAGGAGTCTCCTCACTTTTCTGATGCAGCTCTGCAGCTGTTTGACTGTGCCTGGCCCTTCTATTATTGCCTGATTCACCACAGGCCCATGGAATCTGAACTGGGGGAGTCCCAACCACATTCTCTTTCTGCAATAAATAGAGGGAGAATGGCAGTTTCTCTCCAGTGAATCCCAAAATGGCTTGTTTGGAAGGGACCTTAAAGATCATCCAGTTCCTGCCTTGGGCAGGGACACCTTCCACTAGACCAGGTTGCTGAGAGCCCCTGAGCAAAACTTGGACTTGAACAGAGTGTCCACCACTTTGAGAGCAACACATAAAACCCAGCCAAAGCCCTGCCCAGTTGGGACCTTGCCAATTTTTTTCTGCCTGGAGGAGTTTGTTGCCTCAGCAAGGATTTGATGTCACTGTCTTTTGTCATGAGTTGCTTTAACTCAAGGCAAAATCTTCTATTTCACACATAGGTAGAGATTCAGGATGGACCATGACAAAACTGAATCTCTTTTGCTCTTGTAAATATGAGGCAATTTCAGGAAGGTGTCTGTTCTCCAGGCAGTACTTGCTTTAGAGGACAGAGATCAGAACACTCTGTGCTGCCTATTGGCTCCAAAATCCACCATTGGAAATTGGAAAGTCAAACTGCTCATTTTCTGGCTCCTATAAATATCTGCTCTATTTGGCTTCCAGATCACTGGGAGCAGATGTACCAGATCATTAGTGGAGGAAAGAGGATTTTGCAGCCTCAATTTTTATTGCTGCCATAAATACTTTGGTAGTCACTGCACGGGGAATCAGACTCTGCAGAGCCTGCAATCTGCATGTCAGACACATCCAGTGCTTTGCAGGCACGGGCAGGAGAATGGCAGGAGCAGGCAAAATGGGAATCAAAGGTGAGGTGGAAAGAGTTGGGGACACATCACAGGCTGGCTGACCACCACATGTCAGCAGTTTGCTGGTGTAATTAGGTTTGATGATGAAAAGGAGCCATGCTAATTTCTGTGAGGAGGTTTCTCCAGGTGTAGGCAGGAAGAGAAGGGGATGAAAGCACTGTACCATCACAGAGGGGTCCAGGCAAGGTTAATTTGGTGGACATATCTTTGCAGAGGGAAGATGATATGGGTATCTGCCAGGCAAACAAAGTGAAAAAGAGGAAGAGTTGTCCTAGACTTCTAGAATCCCCATGAGGCTGACAAATGTTGGTGTGGTAATTCAGAGCATCTGATTTTAAAAATAGAATGCACATTATTTTCTTTCAACAGCAGCATTTCATTTAGAAGTGCATCCTCTTTCCTATACTGTGAACCCCAGGCATTTGCAGGTGGCCTGCACAACATTTTGCACCATTTAATTTCTTTCTCCAGCTTCTGGAGTGGCATCTGGTATGACTGGCATGTTTGATCAGCTGAGTGCACGTAGTGGAGGAATATCAGAAACAAGAGGGGGAAAAAAAAAAAGAGAAAAATAATCCCTTCTCCAATGGCAGTGGATGTTCAGTGGCAAGTTCTATTATATGCTCTCCCCTCAATAGGAACAGCTGGTCAGAATTAATTTCTCAGCTCAGTGCTGTTGGTGGGTTTGTGTGGGAGTGAAATGGAAGAGGAAAGTTCTCAGAAGCATTGAAGCATTCAAGTATTACCAAGAGACAGGTGTAATATGGAGATTCTTTATTCCCTTGATTTTGGGTGGGAAAATGAGACAGCAGTCATCAGCACTGTACTCTCATTACATGTACTGCACTAATTATAGCAGGAATTAAATGTGGGCTCTACCCATGGCTCCAGCACATTGAAAATTCCATGAGGTCTGGGTTTGGAGATGATGGGTCAGAAAAAACTCCAATATGATACCAAAGGTCAGTCAAACCCTTTTCTAAACTGGATTGCCCTTCTAACCCCCAATTTCAAAACCTTCATCCTCAATCACCTTTCCCAAAAGCATTTATTTAAACTTTTTCATGGTTTCCACAAATCACAGAAAAGCAGTGGCTGTCCAGCAGTCTCAGCACGTGATGTATTTCAGTGAAAACATCCCAGCACATGATATGCCTAATTCCTAAAGCTGCTTTGAAAAGCTAATCTTTGGTGCTTTGCCCTTCAGAAAGGTTTGTCATGGGTCTGGTGGCAGTCACAATGCAAGGCTATGAGAAATGGTGTTACCTTCTGTTTTATTTGGATTTAATCTGAGCCCACTGGGAGAAGAAGAGGACATATCCACACCCCAGGTGACCAAGCTGAACCCATCACCTGGCTTTGGGCTGTTTCTTGGAGGGTGGGGGTCCAGGGTCCTGGCTCTGCAGTGGCACCCCCACATCTGAATCACCCCCTGCATTCCCCCTTGATGCAGGGGATCACTGGGTGTCACTGTCACACCCCTCCCAAGGTTTTCCAGTTTCATTAAAAATGGTAGATGTGACTCCCCCAGGGGCACAGGCTGGGCATGAGGGGTGACCCCAGCTGAGTTTCCCTGCCTTCTGCAAGTGAATGGAGTGAGGAGAGAGGGAGAGAGGGAGTGAGTGAGTGAGTGAGTGAGTGAGTGAGTGAGTGAGTGAGTGAGTGAGTGTGTGTGTGTGTGTGTGTGTGTGTTCCCCACTGTTCTCTGCCCCCTCTTTTGTTGGTCTGGACCTATTCTGAGCACACGAAAGCTTGCTGCCAGCCCCCAGTGCCGGTCTGAAGGAGCGCTCCGAACAGACTGCTCTCCAGCCGTCATCCCCCGTCCTTTACTCCCTGCAAAGCTTGTCCTGAAGAACACTGAAGAAGAAACGCTGGCCCGGTTCCCGAGCGCGGCACTACAGGTCAGTGGCTCACTCCTGTGAAATCCCAGTCCTCTCCTGCATTGGTTTCCCTCTCCGTTCAGTCCCTGATGAGATAACCGGTGTGGCAGAGGCAGGAGGGCGCGGGAGGAGGATGCGCTGGTCCCCTGGCTGGGGAGCGCTCTGCACCCGCCGCACGGGCGCGGGGCTGGCTGGCCGCCGCTGGCAGGCTGAAGAAGGAGGCATGGAGCTCCCGCAGGGCTGTGGCAGACCCAGCAGGCCGTGTGCTCAGCTCCCTGGTGGAGAGGCAAGCCGAGCTGCCGCTCCTCGCCTTGCCGGCTCCGGCCGGGGAAGGATGCTCGGAGCCCGCTGCGTGAGTCCGCTCCTCCTGCCCGGCTCTTCCCGGCTCTGGGGCGAAGGAAGGGGAGTGGATGAGCTGGAATGCGTGGGGATTGTCTCCGTGTGGAATCCCTGCTGGATGGACTCTGAGCCGGCTGATAATCACCCGCTAATCTGGGTGCTGGCAGAGTCCCCCCGGATTACAAGGGCGTGTGGCGCTGGGTCAGGATAGGGGGGATGCTTCCCTCGGGTTTGTGTCACAGGAACAACCCAAAAAACTGTGTCTGCAAGGATTAACCGCGGGAGAGAAATCTGGGGGTGTCTGTCACCCACACGATGTTGGGCGTGGATGTCACAGAGCGAGGAGGAGTCAGGAGAAAATGTGATTTTCTCAGTGCCAGCAGGAGATAAAGCTGAAGCCGTGTACCTGCTAATGCAGAGAACTGGATCAGGTGCCTCAAGCTGTTGAAACTAACTGCAGAAAAGTGTTTTCTAGGAGACTTCCAAGTGCCTTTGAAAACATCTCCCTGCTAAACAAAAGAACGGAAGAGGAGGATCATCATAATATGTATGAGTATTCTACTTTATATACTATATTACAGAATCTATACAAGATAAACCAAAATGTATAAACTGGGGCCTCAGAAAACCAAATAAGCAGCTCTGTTAACACCCCTGGAGCTGCAGCAGTGCTGAATGAATCCCCAGCACTGGGAATATCCAATAATACCTGCAGAGGGGTGCAGTTATGACACCTGGTGTGTGTCCTCACGTGAATGTTGTGCCCACTCTGCTTTAGGAAAAAATGCCACGTGGCAGATTTCCCAATGGTACTGGCAGTTCCCTCCTGGCTCTGGCAGATCACATGCAGCTGCTCAGAGCGTTTTTCAGAGGTGAAACCTCCATGAAATATCAAAATCTGGAAATTAAATAATAAGTTATTTAAATTTATAAATAAATAAAATCTGGAAGTTAGGTAGCTAATCATTGCAGGGGAGGGGGAGTTTTCTTTCCTCCTTTTTTTAAAGAAGACTTTAATCCTGATCTAAAAGTTAAATTTTTAGAAAGCAAACTATTGTCCTTTCATTAGCTGTAGTCCTTTGACTTTTGTCTAAAGAGCCTCCTCATTCTAGACTCAGTCAAGTTAATTTCTTTCCAGAACTTGGGATGGCTTCAACTTGGCAGAAAGTTCAGGAATTCTACAACTGGGTTCTTGAAAGTGGAGGTAAGTAGAGATGCTGTCTACAATGGGAATTTCTGCATGAATAGCATGATCATGAAAACCAAACCTAGAAGGAGTGCAATCCCTATACTAGCCCCTGTTTTTTTTCAGTAGGCAGATTTCCACTTTTCCTTCCCCATGATCACAAACTTCCTTTAAGTCTTGAAATGTATCTCACTGACCCTCCAGTTGGAACACAGTAAGGAACTAAAGGATGGGGGATTTCCAGTGGGCTCTGACAAGATGAGGAGCAATAAATGCTTGGGATTGCCTGCTAAATCTGGAGTACTAAAAGAAGTGATTTATTTCTTTTAAATGCATCTTCATGTGTCATGGGAAAGCTTGGCTGACCAAAGAGTCAGTACTTTGGGGTTTAAACTCTTTGTGATGCCAGTAAAACCTGTTATCAAATGGAATATTGGCAGTCCTCAGTGCTTGAGATTTGACACTTTGCAGTGAGGAGACATCAGATCTTCAGTAGTTAGAGGCTCAGCTTGGTCCCAAAAGGTTCTGTTGTATCTCTGGATGTAAAAAAAAAAGCCACAAAATGCAATGAAGGTAGAACAGCAGGCTTGCACGATGGCTTTGGTAGGAGGAGGACGTGGGGCATAATGCTTGGACTGTAAATGTCTCAGGACTTGAATTTGACAAGAGAGTGTAAATTGGGATTCAGGACTTCTGACAAACTGTTAAATCCAGAAATGGAATATCAAAGAGCTGCTGACACAGCCCATAACAGCCATCATAAAGAACTGTGAGGTTTAGAAGGGAGGGGGATTAGCAGAGTTGTCCAGACTGGTCTGGCATTTATTAAAAAATGAGGGCGTTCGCCAGAGCAGTGATCACACTGGGAACCGGGAAGGAAAGCATGAATGGCACCTGGGACATTTTTGCTGATATAACATATCCTGGCTGATAGCAGGATTAGGAGGAGGTGGCATGACAGAAAAGCTGTTGAATTTCTCTTTACTGTAGGACTGAAAAGCTGTTTCAGCAGGGACAAGTGTTTTGGCATTTCCCAGTGAATTCATGCTTCTAAAGAGAGTCCGCTCTATGAGCAGGTATAGAAATGAAGGAGGGGAGAATTTCAGGTGTCCTGAGGATTGTAAGGAAGTAACACCAGTGATTGAAACACTTTTTTCGTTTAGCTGTAAAGATTTACCCTCCTGAGGAGCCGCTGTTGCTTTGGCTGCTCCTGTGCCGCCCTGCACAGTGTCTGGAACACTCCTTTCACCAGGGAGGGCTCCAGCTCCTGCCAGGAAAGATCTGCCTTCCAGTACTGCAGTCCATACCCAAAAACTGGGCTAAACCCTTTGTGCTAAAGCCTTTTGGCAGAGTCAGAGCAGAAGGACCGAGGTGCAGCTTTACAAAGACACCAAAACTCTTCCTGCCAGCGAGCGCGCTGAAGGGAAGCGATTAAACACAATTAAACCCACAGGTGCCAGCTGTGGCTGTGTGTTTTGCTCTCCAGATCCAAGGACAGACCCGTGGCCACTGGTCTACTCCCCAGTTCCCATCACCCTGATCTTCAGCTCCTACCTGTCCGTGGTGGCGCTGGGGCCGCGCTGCCTGCGGCGGCGGCTGGAGCTGCGCGCTGCCCTGCTCGCCTACAACCTGGCCATGGTGGCACTGGCCAGCTACATGTTCTACGAGGTGAGGAGGCAGCCTTGGCTCCCAGGCAAGCACCTGGGAAAGGGTTTGAGCTCCAGAGCCTCCAGCTTCCAGGGTTTGATCAGCTTTTGCTGACTCTGGGAGCTGGCGTGGATGTGTCCGTGTTTTGCCACAAGAGGAGCAGTATTGTCCTGCTGCTCTTGATCTCCTCCCATTTCTCCATCCTCCTGCTGTTCATGGAATTAACAGTGCTTCATTCCTTCCTGAGTGAGTGAATTGCAAGTTGGGATCTCCCCATTAGGCACATGTTATTGTGATGCACAGAGGGAACACAGCAACACACACAACAGGTGTTGAAGTAGAGAATAAGAAAAGAACTCTCTATAGTTTATTGTTGACTTTGTGTATATAAGTTTTTGGACAGTGACCAGAGATTGGACAGAGAAGTTACTACTTCTCCATCCCCACTGGTCACTTGAGAAGTCCATCAGGTGATATCTTTTCACAAAGGAATGCAAACATGATCCTTGTTTATCTTACAATTCATGAGAACTGACTCCATTATACCAAAACAAATCAGAAGGCTGATTTTCAGGGACAACAGGCACAGAGTGTGTGGAGGATGTGGAATGGCCTCTTTTCACCTGGAGTCTGCCTGGTGATGGATGAGACCCCCTGGTCTGGTGGGAAGTGTCCCTGCCCAAGGCAGGGGATTGGCACTAGATGATCTTCAAGCTCTCTTCCAACCCCTTAACATTCTGTGATTTTCCAAAGTTGGCAGTTCTCTCCAGGAGTGCCCAGGACTCTGTCTTCCTGCTGCTGAGAGTGTAAAGAACATTTTTTTCTGCTTGTTCTTAATGCAAAAGCCTTTCCAAAAGCCTGTCCCCCCTAGTTTATGCAGGCCACTGAAAACGAGGGAACATGGGCAAATAGATTCCAAAAACATTCTGATCCCAACAAATATGCCCTTTTAATTTGCATCACAAGTGTTACATTAACACAAATTGCTTTTAGTTTTTTTGAACAAATTGCTGCTCCATCTGAGGGCAGGTGTGAAAATTGCTTTTCTGTGCTTGATTGTTCAGTTTTAGTGGTTACTTGGTCCATTTTTTTTGGCTTTCCAATGAACAGGCAAATGCAACCAACCAAAACAGAACAGCCTGGGATCTTTGCAAAGCAGAACAGTCTCTCAGAGAGACTCAGAAACCTAGAGTTCACCATTCCTGCTAAAGTAGTTTTGAGCCCTCTAGTGATTACACAAAGAGTTACAAATCTTCCCAGGCCAAATTTGGTTTATTTTTTTTTTTTTAATATTCCAACCAGGATGTGAAGTACTTTGTTTTAGGTTTTTACCATTTGTTCATGGATTTTCTGTCAGTAACTGTAAGACTGAAACCCTACTACCTTAGCATTAATACACAGAACGTATTCTTTTTCATGTTCTTTTTCATTTCTTGTTTTCTTTTCATGTTCTTTTTTTTTTGAATAGGTGGTGTTGAACAGAAAATTGATTTTTATTCGCTTTTTTTGTTTGTTTCAGTTTCTGGTCACTTCAGTCTTGGCCAACTACAGCTACCTGTGCCAGCCAGTGGATTACAGCCGGAGTGAGCTGGGAATGAGGGTACAGATCTGGAGACAGCTTGCCTTAGCCCTGCCCTCCCGTGGCTGTGCAGATTCTTTTGCTCATAAATAGCAATTTGCATGGCTAAGAAGGCTTTGACTCCAGTTTGTTGTTGCCTGTAAATCTATTCCACTGAATTGTCTGCTTCAACAGTTGGTGCACTTTGCTTTAGTTCTCTAAAATTAATCATCTCAGTCAAGCCAGCCACCTAAGTTTGCTCTTTTACCACTGCAGAGAGGGTGATCTTACCAGCTGAAGTATCAATATTGCAAATTACCTCTGAAACAGATGTGTTTCTTTGTGTGGATTGTAAGGATTTGAGTGATCACTTCTAACAAGAAAACCAATATTTTATATCCTCTGCCTTGCATGACAGAAATCTTACTCAACACTTCTTTTAGCAGAGGGCTTTGGCTAAAACTGTTCCTTGGTGGTCACAGGGGGTTGAGTCCCACCAGCATCAGCTTTCCAAAAGTTCTGCATGAGTTTTTTCTCTTTGAATTTGGAGTAATAGGAGTTACAGTGCCTTGCCTTGAACAGATGCAAGCACCAAATTAACTTTTCAGTTTTTCAGAGTCTTTCCATTAAAAAAAAAAAAAAAAATAGGAAAATAACCCCGGGGATACAAAGTGTTTGAAAATGTGTTTATTTTGGGTAAAGCTCTAACGGCCGTGCCTTGTGCTGCCCAGCAGATGGCAAGAGTGTGCTGGTGGTTCTTCTTCTCCAAAGTCATCGAGCTGCTGGACACGGTAAGGAGGGCTCAGCTCCAGCTGCAAACTGATCCTTCCTTTGGGAAAGGGGCAGCGTGCCAGAGCCCGTGTGCTGGGCTGGTCCTGCATCCACCCTGTCTGCATCCCTGGGCTGCACACGCTGCCTCCCCAGCACCCCTCCTGAGGTGGGCACACTGCTGGGGCTCAGGCTGTGATCCTGCCAGGTGGGCACCACAAATTCTGGCTGCTGGTGCCACACAGGTTCTGCTCTTGCCTGGCTGGCTGATTAACAGTGGGGCAGAAAAGGAGCTGCAGCTCGACCCGTCCTGGCATCTCTGCTGCCATGGATTATCCCAGAGCTGTGCACTAAAGGTTTGTGTCCTGAGGGAGTTGAAAGTCCACCTCCTTATAGCTTTTCTTCAGGTCTCCTTCTGCACTGTAAATGAACTAAGTGACTGGACAAGGCTCTGCTTGGCCAGCAGAAGAAAGCTGTGTCCTAGCCTGACACTTCACAGCTCTTTGGGGTGGAAGTTGACAGCCCACTGAAATGTGAATAAACATGTGGCTGCTTCCTAGGCTATTGCCAGGGGTTTGGCCAATCCCCTCTCTGTTTGCATCAGCAACAAAAGCAGCTTTTTGCCTGTCCTGAGTGCCTGAAACCAGATTCACTTTTTTTTTGAGGGGGTGTATGCATGTGCATGGTGAAATGCAGTGACCTGACACGTATTCATCTGGCAAAAGCATTCTCTTTACTAATGCAAATTCCAGGAGGGTTTGGCCATTCAACACCGTGGTTTTTCTGTGGGTTATTGTCTGGTAGCAGTAAATATACAACCTATGTCCTGAAAAGAAGCAGACCCAGGCAGCTGTGAATTGTATGGAAGCTCAGTCAGAGTCTCAGATGTGTCCTCTTTGGACTTTGGGCCCTGAATTGAGACATAAAAATATTTGGGGCTTTGTGGAAGAAATTCTGTCTTCCAGTTCCCCCTATAAGTTCTATTGTGTTTCACCAGTTTTTGTCAACAGCAGAGGAAATGGGTTTGGAAGATTCAGGCTCATTATTAACTATTTTTATAACTTTGTACTGTGAAATTTTTGTCAAAACACATCGACTCAAGGTTTTCCTTTGCCTGCCTTCTTTCAGGTGTTCTTAATTCTGCGCAAGAAACAAGAGCAGGTGACTTTTCTGCACGTGTACCATCATGGCTCTATGCTCTTCAACTGGTGGTCAGGGGTCAAATATGTGCCTGGAGGACAAGGTATGCTTGTAAGAAAGGCTGCTGCAAGAAAACTTTGTGTTTCTCGTGGCTTTTTGTGGGCAGTGGAGGTAGCATTGCAGATGGGCTGACTGGCAGGTAGGAAGCCCACCTACTTCTGAAGGTGAGAAAATTTCAGATGATCCCATCTGCTCAGCTCTTGGGGCTATTTAGGCACATTCACTGCCTCACCCAGAATGAGAGTGTGGCATCAGAGTGGGTCCAAACAGAAGAAAATAAGATCCTCCAGCAGGTCTGTGTCTATCTCCTCCCAGAGCAGTGCTCCCTCACTCCCCATTCAGAGCCCTGGGGCAGCAGCCCAGGTTCTGGCTCTGTCTCCTGCTCTGGCTGTGCCCATTTCTGGGCTGTATCCAGAATATTGCCCCTTTTTTCTCAACTGGAAGAGAAGCATCTGGGTACTAAGCCACTCTAGATAGGCCCTATACAGGATGCTGGGGCATTCTTTTCTGGGAATTCATTTTGGCTACACAGCCTGGACACCAGAATGGTGGGAAATGCTGAGGTCAGATGATCAAAGCCTCTCCTCTGCCTTTGAAGCTCTGCTGTGTCTCTGAACACTTGCTATGGGGTGGGTATTTTGGGGATATAACACTAACCCTGTCTGTGTTCAAGGCCAGATTGGATGGGGCTCTGGGCAGCTCTAGTGGGAGATGTGCCCTGGGGGGCGGAGCTGATGGTCTTTAAGGTCCCTTGGGAATCATCCACCCAAAAACTCTGGGTGCTGAGGGAAGGGAGAAGCTGGAGTGCTTTCCTGGCGCGTTCATTCACAGGGCTGGGTGTGATGTGTTTTGGAAGCATCACCATGGTGGCTGTGAGCCCTTCACAGGGTCAGCCTGGAACGGGTGGCGTGCCTTGTTCACCCTCACTTTTCACCCCTCAGCCTTCTTTATTGGGATGCTGAACTCCTTTGTCCACATCTTCATGTACTCCTACTACGCCCTGGCCGCCCTGGGACCGCGGATGCGCCGGCACCTGTGGTGGAAGCGCTACCTGACCATCCTGCAGCTGGTAACCAGCTCCAAGTGCTCTTCCCTGCCCTCCCCTGGGTCAGCTGTGGTGGTCCCTGCTGTCTGCCCCCTCACTGGCTCCATGTCTGCTGCCCACACAGAGCAGCACAGCCCCAGGTGCCCCCTGTGCCGCTCACAGAGGTGAAGCCATGGGTGACTGCTCCAAGTGCTGCTTTCACAGACTGTGGGAGGCCTTCAGTGGCCACAGCAAACTCATTATCCACAGCCTTGGGATGGGAAGGGGAGAGAAAAAATAACAATTGGGTTCCTCCTTTTTATGTTGTAGATAAAAAAATAACAATTGGATTTCTCCTTTTTATGTTGTATATGGGGCACTGGATGTGGAGAGGTGAGGAGGGGGGGCGATTCAGGGAAATTTTGGATTCTCAGCAGGGCAGCAGATTGGGGAGCCTTGATTCAGTTCCTTCAGAAAGGAAGGGTGTCTCTAACTGCAGGCAGACAGGTGAGTTAAAGAGAAAGATGTGAATTTTACTCTTACTCTAGAAAATCCCTTTGGATTTTCTTTCCCTCATCTCTGACGAAGTTACATATCTGGAAAACCCTGTGTTTTTTCAAAGATACAGCATAAATGCAATGGTCCAGACAAGGACAGTGGTTGTAGGGGATTTTTTCCACTCAAAGAGGCTTTACAAACCAAAAGTATGCAGTTACAAGGGAAGAGGATATGTGTAAAATAGTGTTGCAGTGAAGGCTGCTCCAGAATTGTCACTTAGCCTGCATGGCAAAGCAGAACAAGAAAGCATTGCATGAAATAACAATGTATTTGTAATGCAAATTATAGCACAGGAAAAAAACCCTCAACATTTAATAGCTTTTTGATAGGTAGAACCCATTGCTTCAGGGTATTGAGACAGGTGATTTAGTAAAATACAAAAAAAAAAAATAGATTAACATTTAAATGAATAAAGGTAGTATCTGTAGTTCCTCTCTGCAAGCTAAAATACAAATCAAAATAATTATGGGTATAATAACCTGATTACCACTGGGGAAGAGGAATCTCCCACCTTCAGTTTCCATATTCCAACATCTCAGTTACTGCACTGAGAAATGAGCCAAGGGCAGGAGAGGCTGGGTTGGTCAAACCTCCAGGTTTGATGGGTTTTCTGGGAAAGCACTGCTGTGCCTGAGAGGCAGGGGTGTCAGGAGAGGCAGGCAGGTGTTCCTCTGGGCTGAGGATGCTGCTGGGCTGCTGTGAGAGCTGGGGGTGCCAGGGGCAGCTGAGGTGGAGGGTCCCTAACCTGGCTGCTGCTTTTGTCCCCCTCTTGCAGTGCCAGTTCGTGGCCATCGCTGCTCACTCCTCCTACAACCTCTTCACAGAGTGCCCCTTCCCTGATGGCTTCAACACTGCAGTCTTCCTCTACATCCTCAGCCTCCTGGCCCTCTTCCTGCGCTTCTACTGCCAGACCTACGTCAGGGGAAAGCAGGGAAAGCTGGCTTAAAGCAAACCAAAGAGCACAGAGGGCACAGGCTGGTGGGTGTGCACCTCCCTGCTGCTTCTGGTGTGGTGGCAGGAGCAAAACCTGTCTGGGGAGGGGCTGTGAGGCTCATGGCTTGCCTTCAAATCCCCCAGGCTGGGGAGAAGAAAGGAATGATGTCAACTCAGGGATTAAGGAATTGAGGGGCACACTTAACTAAGCTGAGGTCAATCAGTCCCCAGCACATTTGCAGGATGAGGTCTTTTTCCCTCTGTCCAAGGACTAGCAGCCAGCCACAACTCCCTGCCTCATTTCTTAGGCTGTAGTGGGTTTCTTTGCATCCACAAAATTATCTCAGCTTGGTGGTGTAGCTCAGGCATGTGCCTCCAGCCTGGAAACCAATGTGCAGGATCCCCAGGGACTGCAGGATGCCCTCAGCTGTGCACTGCATCCCACGAGGCCTGGGTGGGATGGTTTAACTTCCTATCAGTACCAGCAGCAGGAAATTGGACACTAGGTTGGCTGGCAGGACAGGTGTCTTCACTGTCCTGAAGCTAAAGAAGGCATTATTAGCATTTCCATCCCAAAAAACCCAGTGCAGTAAGAGTCACCATCTCCCAGTTTCTGGAATGTTTATTTCCCTTTGGTTGCTCTCACACCAATAGAGGATTTTAATGCATGGAGATACTTGGTGTTGCTCCTTGTAGATGCCATAATTGAACTAGAAAGAATAGACTGATGTTCCCTATTCATAACTTTTTTCCTCCAATTTATTATTTTTAATACTGGTATTCTAAAATTTTGCTTCTTGTCAAACATAAAGAGTTTAACAATACCTTAAGCAACCATCTCCACTACTTAATTGCATAAGAATTAATACAAAATGTATAAAATCAATTCAGTGGGTAGTGCAAAGCTGCATAGCTCCATTGATTTTAAGACATCACTAATTGGCTTCTTTTTTTGCTCCTAAATCAATTACAAGTAGAATTTGGCAGTTATATTCATCTGTAGACTGTTAAATACTGTTAAAGTTTTGATGTGGTAGTGCTTTGAAAATCCTAATTAAACTACAAAGTGATAATTATTGGTTGAATCCTGCTCAGTTGATTAAAACAGGTATTAGAGAGTAGAGGGTTGAAATTAGTGACATGCCAAGCCAAATCCACCTCAAATATAAAGAGGTCCAACTCCATGGGGAGTGTCCAGACTAGAGCTGGCCTGAACCTAGCAAATGATGCACCCCAAAACACTTTGGTGCCCTACACCAATCTGGAGTCGAGTGGCTGCAAAAAATAAATTCAATTTGTTCCTCACTGCTCTGTGTTCATACTCCAAACCTTTCCTTCAGCCCCTCCACACACATGTGGGAGATAAAACAATATTCTGCCATTCCTCAGCCTCCTCCCCTTCACACAGAGCCACAAAGGACTTGTTCACACTGGAACAGGGACATGTCATAAATATCCTTCCTTCGAGGTGAGCAGTCTCTCTTCTGATTGTCACTGGTGAGCAGGAGAATCACCACATCTGTGCCAGCTGGTTTTCTTCCTGTCAAATACTTTCCCGTGCTAATTAATAAATAAACAGTGGCACTCTTGCATCCTGGAGTTTCTGTCAGAGTGTTAACCAGCAAATCCCTGGGTGGGTCCTTCAGTTCTTTCCTTTGTTTGGAAAGACAGGAGAATGGATCTGCTGTGCATCCAACTTATTCACCTGGAGGCTTTCCCCTGGGGCTCTCCAGGGCTGAAGACTCAGTGCAAATAAAGCTGTTTCATTACTCGTCTCCACTTAATGATTCATTTACAGCCCCTCTCCTGCTTCAACCCTCGGTACATTTGGCCCTCTAGTTTTGTTGTTGAGCATTTCCTGCAGCTGGCTAAATTATCTGTGCTCACAAAGCAATCTAATGCTCTGTTTCCTATACATCAGTAGGTTTTAACCTCAGTTTCCCCTCACTTTAATGTTTTCAGAATGTAGCAACTAAGTTCATTCATAGTTTTATACCAGAATAAGCATCGTGTATTTTGATTATTTCTTGATTCATGACTGCTTAAAAATTAGAAATGAGCAGGAAATCTGAATGAGGTTACTCAATGCTTTTCCATTCTTAAAAAACATGAATTTGTAAACATGCCATTTAGCTTTTTTTTTTTTTTAAGGAGCTTTTGCAGCTTAATTTGTGTCTGTGTGTGGCAAAGCAATGGATTCTGGAGTGTCACTGGCCACACAGGTGGTAACAAAACATGAAAGCACAAATCTGTCACCTGACAGCTTGAAGTGACTGATCACCATTTGTTCCAGACATGAAACCTCTGATTTACTCCTGGCCCTCACAGCCTGAGTGGGTGGCCTGATCTTGAATGAGTAAGAGCTTTTTGTTGGTGTGACTTTGATGGCATAGGGTGAAAATGAAGTATTTTCAGCTGACTGATAAGGAGGGATTGAGTTTGCCCAGAAACACCACACTTTCCATCCAGGAGCAGACCCTGGCATGGAGCACAGCTGTTACAGAAGCATTGATGCAAACAAAATTCACTTGTGAGGGTATTTGCACTGGCAGTGAAGAAAAAACTGCAGTGGTATAGCTGAGTGGCTCTGCAGGCTGCTCCTTCAGTTTGCACTTGATTGTCTTCATTTTCCTGTTTTGAAATTGGGTTTTCCCAGTTGGAACTGTCCACCTGGGCCACCCTGTTGTGACAAAAAAGCCCTGAGAGCACAGCTAGGTGCTCCTGGAATTTAACAGAGAATAAAGGCACTGAATGGGATTTCCTCTCTAAAATCAAGTCCCTGGAATTATAGATTACACCACAGCAAAGCACTGGAAGTCAAAAAAGAGAGGGAAATCATAAATTGCAAGCTTGGATGGCTCATGCTGGTAGAGTCCAAAGCTGGATTTGTGAAAAACCTCTGGGCCAAATGCTGGTTCTGCCAATGTCAGAGACAAAGGCTGCAGGTTCCTCTGGGAGGAGGCTGGAAAACAACCCTCAGCTCCACAGCCACGTTTGCTGGGAGCAGGCTGGAGTGATATTCAACCCTAGCAGATGACTTTTGAGGGCACAGTGGAGTGTAAGTACCCCCTGTTAAACGTGGGTCATTAGATATTCCTGGAGCAGTTTGCATGAACAAGATGTAAAGCACAGTGTAAGTAGGCTGCTGAAATGAATAAGCTTGATAGCTGGTAGTGCTCAGCATCTTTCCTGCTGTTCCAGTCAATGTAAATTATGGATGTTCTGATCAAATTACTTTTGAATTAACCAGACCATTTACTCAGTGCTTACTTTCTCTCTGAAGATAAACGAGAGGGATTCTCATTTTAATCAAAACTAAATACAGAAAAGAAAATCAATTACTATTTAATGTTTTTTCCATCCCTGTGTGATGGAAAGTTTCCAGAGGAACTTGGGCTTAAAATTGCAAAGCAAGATAAAATGCAGGGACATGGTTGGGTTTTGGCTATTGGATTTTTTATATACTGTCAGAAATTATGTCTGTGTTGCTTGTTTTTTTTTTTTTTTAAAAAGGCAAAAGAATTACTCTAAACAATTAAACAAGCAAAAGCAGAATACTTGCTTCACCCCCAAAAATAAAAATCTGTTGATACAGACGTAAACCACCTAGAAGCCAAACATCTAAAAAGATCAGCCCTATATATAGAGCAGTGTGAATGTGCTGGATTCATTAATGAATAGCTTCGTGGATTAGGGCTTGCTAGATGGAGCGCTGGCATCCAGATGTTTGCTGTGATTTGTCAATGGCCTTGTGCTTAATCCTGCCGGACAGCAAACACGAGGCCTTTCTCTGGGGTCTCCCCTGGGGACCTTGGCAGTGCCCCTCTCTGCCCTGAACCATCCCAGCCGGGATCAGGCTGCCGAGGAATTCTCCGAGTGCCGCGGGCACCGATGCGCCTTTAACCCTTTCGCTTCCCTCTCCGCTCCCTCGCCATCTGCCACGACCCCGCTATTATTTTATCAACACGTGGAGAAGGAAAATAAAGGAGTCACCCGTGTCACCCTGTACCCACAAAATGTGCCGAGGGAGACACGTGGAGTCCCGCCAGCACTGAGGAAGAGGAGGAGGGCTTGGGGTGCCTCAAGAGCTTGGGGTGCCTCTCTTCACCTCTCAGCATCGCGGTTTTATTTTTGAGATGCTGCAACCCCCTGCCAGCCACAGGGGTGGCCAGGAGGGGTTTGGGTGGTCCCAAGGTGTCCCTGGCCGGGTGCAGTGTGTGCACGGCTGGGTGTGGGTGTGGGCAGGTGAATGCAGCCCCTGCAGACCATCCCCACGGCTCCTTCCTCCGCCTGTGGCCCCTCTCCGGGGGATGGGTCTTTCATCTGGTTCAGGACATGAAGGACAGCTCCCGGCAGCCGCACCTGCTAGGGAATGGCACAGTGGGAGCTGCAGTGAACGCTAGGGTTTGTGGTGGATGTGCTGGAGTGTAAAGGACTGATCTCCTGTGCTCTGGTTAAATCACAAGTACGGGGACACCTAAATTCTTTTCAGGGAGTGCCTGGTTAAAACATTAGCAGCACATCCAGCACTGTTTTTCCCTAGTCTGCCTGTCATCCTTTCTCTCCAGTACCTTGGCTTTCTGCTGCTCTTCAAGGGCATATTCAGGGTCTCTATACTGAGCTGAAAAAAATGAAGACTGTTAAATAAAAATTGTCCTTTAAAATTCCCTGCTTGGAGCAGATGTTCTATCCCCTTTAACATCATCCGACCACTTTCTCTTGTCCCTTTTCTCTGCTCTTCTTTTGTACCCACACATACACACACTGTAATAGATTCTCAGAGCTTTTAAAGCTGCAAAGAAAGTAGCTACAAGTTACTCAAATGCTGTACAAGCAGCTGCATTTTCCTGATCTATCAATTAATAACGTACATTTTCCTCACAGGGTTTTCGGCAAGGTTCTCATCCAGGTGAATTTGGGCAAGTCTTTCTTTGCACTTTAGCTTAATTCCATCTGCCTTCAAATTCAGGATGTGAACACTGCAACTTGGTACTTAGAAAGGCCAGAAACTTGAACTAGAACTTAAACTCGGTGTGGTCCCTCCCAGGCATTCCCTGATATCGATGAAGGAATGGCAGAAAGGATACAACCATCTGAGAGGCAGCAAATTACTGCTCCTCTGTACACTTTATTCTGCTCTGTGTGGTGCCCACCATCACAGATGTCTGAGGATGTTTTCTCCTGAAATAAATGCTTATTCCTGAGGCAATATTTGGAGGGAGAATGCCTTGCATTACAGGAGCTGACAGAGCCGGAAAACAAGAATAGTTTTCGAGTCTGCAAGCCCTTCTCTGGTTGTAATCCCTGATATGCATTGGTAGCAGCTCAGCCACTCCTCGTTGGGGTGCACAGGTGTGTCTGCAGTGTGTCTGTATTTATTGTGGGTTTTGCTAGTCCCAAAGGGCATTATCCTACATTTTGCAGGTTTAATATGTTATCCCATTAAATAACTGTAAATTGAAGGGCTGTTATTTTCAAAGAAGAACTGATCTTCTACACAATTTTGCTTCTAGAAATTCCTTGTGTGAGTAAAGCTACGCTTTACTTCACTGGCTTGGTGGCAAAACAGGTTGGCAATTCTGTGCTCAGTTCTCAGAGATAAAATGCAAGCCACCACTCACAGAAACCATTTAATACAATTATGGTTTTCTATTTTGGCACTGCTTTTAATATCTTTGGGCATATTTCATACACAGAGGTAATGTTTTAAATTGAGGGAAAGCCACTAGTCACAGTGAATCTAGGTGAAGTGCTTGATGGAGCTATGAGTAGTAACATAAGGATTTAGGAAAAAAATGTCACAGTAATGCCAACTGGAAGGCAAAATGGTCACACTCAATTTTGTTAGAAAATCAGAAACTCCACAAGACTGGAATGTTGTATACATTCCTACAGGTTCTAATCCTACAGTATTTATGTACATATTTAGTGTATTCCCCTGCAGACTTTGAATAGAATGGATGAGTTCACGGCTGGAATATAGAAAGTAAGATCTTAGCACCGATTGTATTGCTGCACTGTAATTGAAGCCACTGTGTAAAGCTGCTCGCCTCTCTAATAAAATGTGCATCTACTGAAATACTTCAGGCTTGGATGTGGGTTTAAGAACGCATCAATGGGAAAGCGTTTGCAAATGTTAACACGAAAGAAGCACGGCAGAAATGTCGTTTGCTGGCTTGGGAAGCACCTTTTGGAGCCGCACTAATTCAGCGAGAAACTCGAGGGAGCAGGAACGGGGAGAGCAAACGCAAAGCGGAAAAAAATACCCAATCCCTTCCTTTGTTCTTATTCCGCTGGGGAATGGGGAGGGAGGGGGACACACGCCAGGAATCCCCGGAGCTTTCAGCTCTGATTTTCATTAGAGGTGAGCGGGGGTTTGCAGCCAGAAGCGCTCGCTGCGCGCAATCCCTTTAGCGAGCAAATCCAGGCGCGGGGGCCGCTCCGTAAATCCCCCGGCACGGGCTGCGGAGCGGAGAGCGCTGTGCCCCGCTGCCCCCCGGCCCGCAGGGCAGCCCCAGACCCCTGCCCGGGCGCAGGGAC